>PVKM010030422.1:0-17285 GCA_004027735.1 Carollia perspicillata
ACCTTTAAACACTTTGCTGGTGAAAGGAAAGTGGTTGTTGATGGGCTGACAAGCCCGCTCTGATTAGGTACCTGTTGTGCACAACCAGGAGCCCCTGAGCTGCCACTTGGGTTCTTTGAACCATTTGAATTTCTGTAGAAATCAATAGGCACCACTCAGCAATAGGCATGGCTTAGGCACACACAAACAAACAAACATCCCAGTTCCGCAGTGTGGGGTTTGATTGGAGTGCTCTTTCAGTTGGGGGTTGTTTGCTTTTCTTGTTGCATACTGCTTTTTAATTGTCTGTTAGTTTGGTTTCTCTGGTCCTTTGCAGGGGAAATATGTTTCTTTTTGAGAGCTCTCATCTGTTTCTTTCATCTGTCTGCCTTTGTTTCCTTTTCTGTATACACCAGTAATCTGTCTCCATTGTTTGGGCTGTGCCATTTGAACTTTGTAAAGGTCATTCAGTGTACAGGTTGGTATAAGATAATTTCTCTACCTTTGGGGCTTTTATGCCATTTGGGCCTCACCAGTGTCCTTTGAGATAAGATTCTAAGGCTAGTGAGAGCCCCACCTTTTAGAGAATTTAGTTTTTGAGTACTTATTTGAACTTTGTCTTTGCTTTAGATTTTGTTTTTGCTTCTGTTTTGAAAGAAGTGGCTCAGTCTCTGTTCCATCAGAGAGACCATTAGATTGCATTTTTGACTAATTAGAATTGTTTTGCTAAAGGTCTGGTAAATGGGATAAGATCTGTAATGTACAAGCTTTCATATTGTTGCACCATGAGGATTCTGCTCAGAAAGGCTTGAAATTGATAGTTTAAAGAGGGAGGATAGATTTCATTCCACTCTGAGAGAGTAAAACTCAGAAAGAGCAAAAATGAGAAAATGAGTCTTTTAAATGCCATGAATACTCTTCCCAGAGGCCCGAGAGCTGTGGTGGTCCTGGGAACAAGGGGTAAATTAATGCCACCACCTGAACCTTGTGGCAATGTCAGGGGTGACAATTCCACCTCAGTGGGAAGAAAAAAAATGGGCATCTGGAGACCTTGCCCATTGGAAACCTTGGCTAAAGCCGTGCCAAGACTGACATTCCCTCCACCCTTTCTCTAGCCTTCTAAATGTTGTTGAGGTCAGCAGACTGTTACAACAGCTCACTGCTGAGCACACTGAAGAAATTTATTAATCACCAAGAATCCAAATAGATGATTTAAGTTAAACTGATATCTTTTAAAGTTATTAACATAAAACATTTTTTTTACTTGGACTTATGAAAAAGTTCTTGGTATCTCTATTATGCCTCTAAAAAATGTAAAAGTACTTGCCAAAGGGGAGAAACTGTGTTTCTAAAAGTTATAAAATATGTTCATAAAGTTGCCAGTCTAAAGAATGCTAATTACTTTTAGTTGTCACAAAAAATGAAAAAGTCTAATTATGTTGGGAAAGAATATATATTTTTGGTAATAAAAGGTGTAAATTATGCAAATATATTTTGAAGGAAATTGAATTGAAAGTAGGTTGTGCTAACACAAGTTGTGTATAGATGAGCTGAAAAGGCAATGCAAACAGGACTGGGAACGTTGCCTTAGGTGTGTGTGAGTCACAGAGGCTCTGTGCCAGTGGAAGACGGATTGTGTAGAGGGAGGGAATGAAAAGAGAAGGAACTGGAGAAGTCAAAAAAGGGTGAGAGAGGATAAAGGAAAGAAATATATGGGAAAAACAGACACTGGAGCAGGAAACCCAAGAAGGAAAATGGAAATGGGAAAAAAGAGAAATAAGAAAGAAAAGGCACATTCATAAATGGTAAATCAAAGTGAGAATTTTAGAAAACTCAGGTACAATTGACAGTGGGGACAAATTAAGTGATTTCTTAATCTGATACACTTTCATTTGTAAGTCTCACTGCTATCTTAAAATGTTGTTACAAAGAAAACAAATTCCTTCGTCAATTCCATTATAATTAGGTCTATAACTGTGTCATTTTAAATACTTTTACGATTTAGAGGCAATCATTGTTTTACTCTGATTCATTTTCAAAGTGTTACATCTTCTAACATTCTAAAATATAAGTTTCTGAGAAATATTTTCAGATCACACCTTTGAAATAGATGAGGATTTGTGGGGCTCTGGGGAATGACTGGGTTTATAAAGATGCTGGCAGACAATCAGGATAATAATTGATTGTGTGGCTAAATGAACTGAGGATAATCATTGTTCTTGTGACTTTATTAAAATATTGCTGACTTAAAATTTTGTTTGTTATCATAGAGCAATTTGGTAAATTGTAGCAATATGTAGCATTTCTATTTTTCTCCCTATCTGATTCCTCCAGAATTTGAAAACTGTTAGTGAGTGTTATTATTTTCATGGCAATATATTTATTTGTAGGAGCCCAATAGAAATCCAATATCTTCAAGTTATCTGAATAATAACTGGAAGATATCAAAGTCTTGGCTAATAAATCTTAATTGTAGATTTATTAGCCAAGACTTTGACTAGAATGTCAGAACATCATGTCTGAAACAGACATGCCTAGACACTAGATGTCAGCAAAAATCTTTAAGGAATAGAGATTGACTTTAAAGACAATAAAAGCCCCTTGGAAAAAATGTTCTAGTACATTGGTTATTTACATGGTTCATGGCAGTCTTTCCAGGTCAGGGGCAAATGTTGCTGTCCTGGGAGATGGCAAGGAAGAACTTGAAGACATTCTGGGGACCTCAAAAACTTGAGGAATTTACCCAAACCTATAGGTATCACAGGCAAAACCCAATGACAGCTGTAGCTTGGCATCACTGTCCTTAGAGGCTAATTAAAGTCCAATCTGGAAGTTCTTGTAATAGTCCAGCAAGGTAGGTTTAAGAAAGCCCAAATGATGAATTACTATACCTGTTTTGTTTATGCAAATAATCAGGCCAAATTGAAAATTGGTCTTGATTGGCTTCTTTGATGAAAATAAAGGTGATTTTAAGAGAAAAATTATGAGAAATTTTTAAGAGAATTTTTTAAGAGAATATTTTTAAGAGAAAAAATTTCACTTGAATCTATTATAGACAGTTACAAATATTAAAATCTAATTCAGTAAATTGTAAAATTTTATTTTTCACCTATAAACAAGATCAAATTCTAAATTTTTCTAGTTTTCATTAATGTTTTGGCTAAAACCTTCTAACTTCCATAGAAATGGCAATAAATTGGCAGTGGGGATATGTAACAGTGGAAAACTATGACAGTGGGAAATTGTAACCCACTCCACCATTCTTTTGATATTTTTTCTGTAAGCAATAACTCTAACATATAAATTGTAGATGAACAGCCTGTTTGTATAAGAATCCGAGGAACTAACTTCAAAAGACACAGACCTCGACCTCCAGGCATACCAGTTCCAGAACATTTGCTGATTTTCAACTGGGAAGCCAGGATGATGTGAATACCCCATATTCTTAGGTGATGAGCTCTGAGACTTGAGTTCCCCATCTTCCAGGGGGCCGGCATCAGAAAATAAACCACTTTTCTTTACATCAGCACTTGCCTCCCAAGTATTGGCTTGAATAGTAGCTGTCAGTGCAACCTGCTTTCTTTCTTTTTCTTTTTTTCTTCTCTTTTTATTTTAATTGTTGTTCAAGTACAGTTTTCTGTCTTTTACTCCCATCCCAGCCCACCTCCCCAGTCCTCCCACTTCCCTCCCATTTCCACACCCTCCTAGTTTTTGTCCATGTGTCCTTTATACTTGTTCCTGCAAACCTTTCCCCTTTCCCCCTGAAATTCCTCCCCTCTCCCCTCTGGTCACTGTCAGCCTGTTCTCTATTTCAGTGCCTTTGGTTATATTTTGCTTGCTTGTTTGTTTTGTTGATTAGGTTCCTGTTAAAGGTGAGATCATATGGTGTTTGTCTTTCACCACCTGGCTTATTTCACTCAGCATAATGCTTTCCAGTTCCATCCATGCTTTTGCAAAGGTTTACTACAAGTAAAAGATAAATCAAACATTTTAGTACTTTTGGTTACAATAAAAGGTTTGATTTATCTTTTAGTTGTAGTACAAATCTATTGATAACTTCTGTTGATGTTCGTGTGTCTCAAAGAATATTTATTTTGTTTCTTTTCATGAAAGATAATTATTTTAGGTATATAATTACAAGTTGTCTTTGTTTATTTTCTTCCAACATTTTAAAGAATCTATTCCACTATCTCCTCACTTTTAGGTCCTGAAATGAATCTGCCATCATGCCATTATTTGTTTCCATGCACAAAATATGTCTTTTTCTGTAATTCTAAGATGTTTTCATCATTGCTTTTAGGGAATTTCATTATGATATGCCTTCATGTAATTATTTTCATGTTTCTCCTGCTTGGGTTTATTGAGACTATTATATCTTTAGGTCATAGTTTTTATCCAATTTAGAAAAAAATAAGCCATTTATTTCTTTGTATATATTTCCCCCTACCTACTAATCCAGTTCTCTTCTCTCTTTTGGAGATTGTAGTCACATGTATAGGCCTTTGTTATTGTCCCACAGTTTACTGGTGGTATTCTGCTCTTTGTTTTTTCAGCCCCCAGTGTTAATCAGTACTTCATTTTCAGATAATTTATATTCCTATTTTTTCAAGTTCACTCATTTATTTCTTCTGCAAAGTCTAATCTGCTATTAATTCATCTCACTTGTAATTTTATATATTAAGGCTGTTTTTGGTATTTTTAATGTCTTCTTTGTGTCTACATCTTAACAAGTTATATTTTTGATATACATTTTTACTAATTCTAACACTTTTGTTAATTTTAGTTATGTTTTGATTGATTAATAATTATTTTAATTACTGAATATATCTCCCTACTTCTTTCATGTCTATTATTTTTGTAATTGTATGCCTTACATTGTGAGTTTTACAGTATTAGTTACTGAATATTTTTATATCCTATAAATATTCTTGATCTTAATTCATGGATAGACTCAAGTTACTTGGAAACAGTCTAATCATTTCAGGTTTTGTTTTATGACAGGGTAAGTCACACCAGAGAAGGGATCAAGATAAGTTTTCTTAAACTCAACATTATTAATATTTTAGGATGGATAATCTTTTATGTGGAAGACTCACTCACTCTTGTATTGTAAGGCATTTATCGGTATCCCTGTTGTCTACTCAGTAAACACCAGTAGCATCCCCATCCAGTTGTAACAACCAAAAATGTGTCCAGTCATTGCAAATTTACCTTTAAGATGCATAATTGTGGCCCCTTCTACCACCACCATTTGAGAACCCCTGGGCTAGGGAGGTAGTTTTGGCCTACTACATTCTTCTCCATGCCTGTGGATATGAATGCTTTTAGTCTGGCAAGTAGGAAGAGGCACCGATCTCAATGATAAATGAGCATTGAATTCTGGGGAAAGGATTTTTTTTTCTCATAGCTTGTGTAGTGTTTTCACAAATTAGTAATATTCTAAATTCTAACAAATTATCAAGCAGGGTCATCTGCAGATTTCTAATGTTTTTCCTCAATGCAGTTTTCTTCTTTATGTTACTCTGCTCTATGAACCCAGGCAACCTTAATCATTTTGATTATCCTGGATTTAGCTCTGTCTACTCAGCTCATGAAGACTGCAAGGGTACTCACTCCCGGTACAGGGTTTGTAAATTCCTCAAGGCTTTAATTTGGGACAGTTACAGGATTAAACTTTTTCCCCTATTTCTCTCTTGGATAACTCTTCTTTATTATTTTATGTTCACTCTCTTGAAACTGGTTGTTTCAAACAATTTGTTTACTTTGTTTGTTTCAGGCAAGAGAACCACACTACTTTATCTAGTCTAGAGGCAGAAGTTATCTCCTAAAAAAACTTCTAAACAGACGTCTGCCTTCTCTTAGGATATTTATTCTAGTGTGCACATATAGTTCAAAAATCTCTACTAGAGGGTAATTTTTTAGGATACTATAAGATAGAGAAATCTTCCTTCATAGTTTATACTTAGCTAAGATTTGAATAAGGGGTTAGTCTTGTGAATATCTTGAAGAACCTCTCAAGCAAAGGAAAAGACCAGAGTAAGTGCCTTAGGTAAGAATACGTTTGGCATTATAACTCGCAAGAATGCAAATGACAATCTCCAAAATTTGCAATCTGAAATTCAATAATATTTTGAACTTGCAAAAAATGTGGAATTAGCAGTTATCCAAATTTCAATTACTTTCTCATTGAAAACTAATGAATCTTAGAAGTATTCTTTTCTGATCTAGAATCATACTTACTTTATCAGTTCTTGGAAATAACTGACAATGGGAATGTATATTTTCAAGCCAATAAATAGCCTCCTAGAACAAAGCATCCTTGGATCATCTAAGCTTTTACTTCAAAACCTCTTTGTGAAGTTCTTTTAAGAAAGATTAAAATGCAGAAACTGTGGTTTATCCACATTTCTGTTATATAAAGCTATGAGGAGACATATTATATTTCAATAAAATTATTCTTAATGTTATCAATAAAGAATTCCATTTGAGCAACAAAGACAGACATTAAACAAAATGGCAGCCATATAAGAACAGTAACTCTTGGAATCCTCCAAAAAGTTTATTTGCCATTCCTATGTCAACAGGTTTAAAATTGTTTCTCTTTATTCTCAGAAATATTCTAAGACATATGTACCTATACTTCTTACTTCTTACAAATCAAAGAAAGGAAAAAAATCAACATACTAACCTAAAAAAATATTTTTTGAACAGCAAATTCAGACTGTCAAAGGACAAATCTGGAAAGACTTTGAAAATGCTAAATTTGAAGTATAAAGATAGAATCCCTCTGCCACTATGCTCTCTAAATCTGCCCTTCATATGCCCAGAATCAGATTATGTTTTTGAGAAAATATGACAAAATGTTTAAAATGTGTAAGCTATGACTGTCACTGCTTCTAAATGACTGTTTTCCTTTTCCTCACGGCAGCTCTTATAAACTTGAAAAATATAGGCTTTTTGTAACCCACTCTACTCCCACCAGTGGGTATTGTTTCTCACGGGGCTGAGAAGAGTATTTTTAACATTTCTTCAGTTCCTTGGCAGGTTACATAATCTCAACTATTTAGATAACCAGAGAGTTGGATTATCCCATTTAAAGAAACACCTACATATTTCATACACTTCAGTCATGCTCTTAAATGCATTATTTAAACTTTTATCTTGCCAGATATACTGCTCTTTGAAATTAATCAGGCTTATCCTAAAAATAATTTCTCATGGCACACTATTGTCATCCCCTTCATTAAAGTTATATTCATGTATTCAATGATATTAAAATAAATGTTCTCTTAAAACATGTGATTGAATGTTATTAAACAGATTAAGATGACACTTTTTTCTGATTTTTGTAGCACTACAATTATTTCATTGACAAATCCAATTTTTCTAAAATATGTACATATTAAATGCATTTGAGAGCTCAGAAAGTCCATTCTCTCTCTCCATTCTTCTATATTTGTAATATAAGAGAATAGGAATAATTTTATTATTTACTGTTCCCTATAGCAAGACCTATGTCAGCTGTAAAATTTTCAGGTAATATTTGAATGTAGCTGCTAATTTTCAAACCAGTTTTATCCTATCTAACTTCAGGTGCTACATGATTCTGGTTGGTCATACTTGGGAGGAAAATTATAAGCATTAGTGGTATAAACTCTATACCCTGAGGTTCCAGTTAATTTGATACTATCTTTCTTCTCTGTCATCTGTTCTAGATTTGCCTCACATGTAGCTATTACTACTGCTGCCTAGATTGTTTTCTGGTGGGGTTACTAAATCATCATTCCTGAGTGTTCTAAGTCCTTCATTGTCATGACTTTAAGAAACCATGGTTACTTGCCAACTTACAGTTAAATCTGGGAATGAGAGAACAAATAGATGTCTCATTGAATTAAATGCAAGCTAAACATACTCCCTGCCCTCATGTGGAAAAAGCCATGCCTCCCATGATGATCTAGATCAAGTAGCCCTGCAGGTATGATAACTACTTTCTGTGTTTGCTACTGGAAAGACAAGCCCAAAGTGACTTTCCGGAAGTTACAGAAAGGATAGTAGGACTCTTACTGTATTCTCAGGTAAAGCCATCCTTTTCCCTGAAGACCTCTAGACACACAGGACCTGTAGACACAAGGCTAGGGGGTGAGTTAGCTTAAGTAGATCATTTAGATTAATGGTAAGAGGGCCTACTCTTATTTTTCTTCTTTTTCCTTTTTTTTTGAAGTGTTTAACTTTACTTTTAAATTTTTACTGCATTTTTTCTATTACCATTTAACCTCCTTAAACTTCCCTCCCCACTGCAATCACCACACTGTTGTTCATGTCCATGACTCCGTTTTCCTTTTAGCTTGATCCCTCCACCCCCTAATCTTCCCCCACCCCCCACAATAATTGGCATCCTGCTCTCTATCTGTGAGTCTGTATCTCAGAGAAAGACAAATACCATAGGATCTCACTTATATATGGAATCTAATGAACACACTTCTTGATTTCCATCCCTTGATTTCAAAACTCATGTATTATACCAACTGGAAACACAGTATCATACAATAGCCCCTGCTTTATAGCAAAATAGCATTCTAAATGATACTTCTCTGCCTTTGAAGCATTTCATCTCCCAGCTGGTGAATCAGCAGCACCATCATGTTAGCATTCTTCCATTCTCTCAGGCCAGGACCACCCTAGATATGATGCATTCTGTGGTAAGATCAGAAGATGCAGTAGTCAAATGCCTACCATAATACCACCTTTGATGTAAAGTAGGTCATATGGCTTAGGTGGATATTACGTGAGAGATTCCATGTCAAAAGACTAAATACTAAATTGTTGATTGTGGATGGAAGAGAAAAACCATACTTGCAACAAGTGCTGCTCCTGGTCAGGTTATATCACCCCTGTCTCCAAACGGAATGAGTGGTATGATTCAGTACCACTATATTGCCACCAAATAGTTTGGCTAGCTGGTTTGTTTTTGTTTTTGTTTAGAATGTACCATATTTGTAGCACAGATTTGACTCTATTTCTGACATTTCAGACAGAATTGCAATTTCAAACATGTATATCATTATTCAGGTTTGCTGTGCCAGTCTGTGGTGATGGGACAAGTTGTGGTAATCTTTATATTCATTCTTCTCAGAATTTGTGAGTTGCTTAAATCTGTAGTTATATATCTTTCATAAGTTTTGGAATATTTCAATCCATTACCTTTATCCTCCACCCTATGCATGTTACTTTTAGGATTCTGCTACAAATCATAGTCCATTTGATATTTCCTCACATATGTCTCATGTTCTGTTGATTTCTTTTTAACTTTTTTGCTATTCTTTAATTTTAATAATTTCATTTGACTTCCCTTATGATTTTTAAATACTTTCTTCTGCTGTATCTCTTATTTTTTTAAGATCATTGATGGAATTCTTAATTTAGTAGGTTTTTTTTCAGTCCTAAAATATAAATGTTTCTTTTTTGGTGATTTTATTGTTTTGTTATTTTTTTTTATTTTAAATCATATTTATTCATTCTTTTCATGATTTTTAAAAACATATTCCATAGCTCTTGCCATCAATATTATATCATGGATATCTTTAGATTTTCTTGTGCAAATTCTTTTCTCTTGTAAAAGTGGATCACATTTGCTGCTTTCTCATACCTCTTGTATTTAGTGTTAAATACTGTTTAAAAATAATAAAATAATGCTATAAGTATAATTTTCAACAGAAGGAGCACATTCTTTCTATGTCTACCACCCCTATCGAGAGGGCAATCACTTATTTGCAATCAAGAGTAAAGTTAGATCGGGATTAGATTAAATCTTTTGTGAATTTCAGTCATCTCTAGTTTCAGAAGTCTTGTGGGCAGGATCGTGTGTATAATAGGCTTCTCTGTCCAGCAGGATTTGTATTCTAAATGTTTAAGACTATGGTGATCTCTCTCTCTTGGAATTTCATCTAAGTCTCCAGTATCCAAACTAATTAATGGTCATCACTACTCTGAATTTAGTGATAACTTCAGAAGTAAAGATCAACTTGCAGGGGGAATTACCTCTATGTTCAAGGTTGTTTTCAGATTCCTACCTGACACATCTACCCCTATAGTTCTTAGCAGTTCTTTCTGATTTCCTTCACCCTGAAAATGTTTCTCTGCATATGATTCAACCAAACAGTATTTACTCACAGCCATATTTGATCAAGTTTTCCAGGGATAAAAGCAGGCCTTAGTCCCTTTCACCCTGGGTAGGGTATGTTCTTCTCTATAATTCAACAGCTTCAAAGATCTTCACATAGCAGTCTAGATGATATGTTGAAAATATATGGCTGTTTATTTATTTCCCTAATTGTTGTAGTATAGGTGGTGGTTTAAAGCCATCTTCTATATTCTAATGAAAAGAAATGTGTCTGGGTTGTTTTAGAAGTTTTCTAGTGAAGAGGGCAAGTTCACCTAAGCAGGAAAAAACTAGATATATACCTCTAGTAGAATGACCTGTTGGCCTCAATTCTTTGGCCCATCCTATATTCACATGTATTGCCATGGTTTCATCATGGGTAGAATAGATACCATTATCAGACTCTTGACTTTGTAGTAAACTGTATTATTTTCTTTGGTCAATATAATGTGGCAGAAGTAACACCATATCGGTTCTAAATATCAACTGTCAGAAGTCTCCTCACATTTCTCTGCTACCTTTATACTCCTCTTTCATACAATTTAACTAAGTAGCCAGCAAACAAGAAGAAAACCTTTGGAGCAGAAATGCCTTAGCATAGGTGATTCTACATTTTCTTCTTACTATAGATGTGCACTTATAGGCAGAGCTAATCACTGTTACTGAAACTAAAAGAAAAGCCTAGATCAAACAAAGCCTAGATCAGGTAAACCACAGCCTGCTTACAAACTGTGAGCAATAATAAATTATTGCAGACTTAAGCCACTGAATTTCTTGATGCCTTGTTATGCAGACTTGACACGAGAATAAATCACTAATACAGTTCTACTAGGTACTTATGGGTGGCATAAATAGGGTTAGTACAAAGGGACAATGCCCAAGGGTCAAAGGACCAAGAGGAAAATATTTAAAGGATGCAAAAGAAAGAAGCTTATTCAAACATCTTCCACAATTGGAGGAAAACATGAACAACTTACATTTGTAGAAATAAGATATATCCTACTCATTAATTTCCCCCAGGCCAATCCTAGGAGAAAGAAGAGTTGTCCAGGGGAAAGAAAAATATGTTTTATTAGTAATTAATTTTATAAGTTTGATTTTTATATGGAATTGGTATAGTAATTTCTCATCTAATTTTGATATGAACAAAGGTGATTTATTATCTGAGAGAGAACTTAAAATCACAGGATGTGCTCAAACTCTTGTCCAGGCTTTAGGAAAAAAAAAAGCCCCTATAGAGGGAGTTTGAATAGACAATTCAGGATAGAACTAATTCATTTGCTAATTGGCTTCAAAGAGTTACTTTTTGCAAAGTCATTAATTATATGGAATACTGTCATGCCAATCAAACTGTAATTCATAAAGAACTAAAATATTTAATTAATAGCTTTTTAATAATAAAAGATTTTAATAGATTTTTCAATCATGGGAGATTTTATTTTTTTCTACTTACAAAGAGAATTAAATGTGAAAGTAATTTAAATGGATACTCAAACATATAGGAAGTCATGCATTTTTTAAAGTATGTTTTATTAATTATGCTATTACAGTTGTCCCAGTTCCCCCCCTTTGCCCTTCTCCGACCAGGAGCCCCATTCCCTCCAGCAATCCACCTCCTTAGTTCATGTCCATGGGTTGTGCACATAAGTTCTTTGGCTTCTCCATTTCTGATACTGCTCTGAAAATCTCCTGTCTATTTTGTACTTACCAATGATGCTTCTTAATCCCTGTAACTTTTCCCCCATTCTCCTCCTCTCCCCTCCCCACTATATGATCTCCCTCCAGATGATCTGCACATCTCAGATTCTGCTCCTGTTCTAGTTGTTTGCTTTTTTTGTTTGTGTTTTTCAGATTCAGTTGTTGATAGTGTGCATTTGTTGTTATTTTAATGTTCATGGTTTTAATATTCTTTTTCTTAAATAAGTGCCTTTAACATTTCATATAGTAAGGATAATGCACATACTTTAAACTTGTGTTCTTTCCTAAATTTCATTGAATTGATAAACAACAACATAAAAGTAGGTAGAGTCTATAATTGTATTGAAAAATCTTGGGTATTTTAATGTTTAATTTAATATGTCAACTTAGCTAGGCTACAGTATGCAGATATTTGGTCAAACATCTGTAGATGTCACTGGGAAGGCATTTTTTAGACAAGATTAAAATTTCAATCAGCAGGCTTTGTGTAAAGCAGATTGTCCTCTGTGATATGAGTGGGTCCCATTCAATCAGTTGAAGGCCTTAAGAGAACAAGACTGAGGTCTTAGAAGGAAGAAGAGATTCTGGCTCCAGAGTGCTCTCTGACAGGAGGAACTAGAGTATCAACTTTTCTCTGAGTCTCCAGTCTTTCATCCTGCATTCCAGGATTCTCATTCCTTAAGCTTCACAATCGCATGAGGGAACATATAAACATACACACATTTTTTAGATTCTACTTGTTTGTTTTCTCTGGAGAACCCTAATACAGATGTCACTGGAAGACTGAAAGTTTTGAAATATGTTGGAAGATATAAAACTAATGAGTTTGAATTGAGAGACAAATCAGAATAAGAAATTCTCAAAACAACACAAGACTGTGGAATGGGCTGCTGAAGCCATCAGTAACAGATTTCCAGACTAAGCCCTGAGATAATTTTAATACTTTATCAGCACATGAACGGGAAAGAGAGAGCAAGAGCATACTATAGAGCTGGAACAGTCAAATAAATATTAACATAGTATGTTATCTGATTGGGAAAAATTAGCATTTTGGTAAATGTTAAGGTTGATTTTATGAGTACTCTCAGATATTATTGATATATTTGTGTGAAATAAGAAGAGACAAAAATAAATTTTGGATATAATTCTATTTAAAATTAGTATTCACTCTTAAAATCACATTTAATAAAATATTATTGTTATTTTGGTAAAATATAACTTTTTTATGAAGAAAATGAAACTTAACTAGTAGAAATCCATAGTAAAATTCAGATAAGCTTGACTATGGGATTGGTTAAGTTCTTTTTATTGACAGTTGAAAAGATTATGAGTATAAATAGAATACTATTTTATAGAATAAATTTCAGACAAAAACTCCTATAAATTATAGCTTAACTGAAAATATTACATGGTCTTAGAAGTATGTTAAGTTCCCTTGAGCTTTTTTTGTTTAGTTGTTGGTTTAGTTTTTTTTTTTTTTTTTAGCAAAAGAGAAAGAACAAGATATAATTTTTCTGTAAATTTACTCATATAAATATTTTAGACTCTGAAATTAGATTTAACTTTTTCACTAATACTCTCCAGCTCTTATTGATAACTTTACTATGAAATGCACTTTTACTAGTATAATCAAACTATCCATATTTTTTTTACAAAAGCTTATTTTATTTGTACTAATGTATTGACATTTTAGGTATAAAAAACAGCATGGTCACTATGAACATTTAGAGCATGGTGTATGTCACCATTGCTTGGAGACTTCACTTTGTCTTACAGTGCGTGTAGGTGTATTCCTCCCTGTGTGTATTTGAGCTACTGTCTTTCTAAAGCATTTCTTCTCCAAGTCCAATATTTCTCTAGTGTTTTTCACTGCTACCAAATGAAGACTATTTTTAATATTAAAGGGAGGATGTACTAAACAATTAGTTTAAAATACAATTAAGCAATCATTCTCTAATATTAGCTATAGAAGAAGCAGGCAGAGATTCAAAGAGGGGAAATCAATTGCTATACAATGCACAAAAGAATTTTTAAAAATTATAAATTCAATGAAAGATAATTTGAAGAGTATACCAATTACAGAGAGAAATGAGGGGAACAAAGAAGAAACCTAATAGTCTTGTGGAATATTTTCTATTATTAGAACTACAATTGTGAAGCAAGCCAAGAATTCAGAAATAGACTCACTACAAAAATTGAAGATGTCAATAAATGTCACTTTGTGAAAATATTCCAGCGAGGTTAGGTTAGATAGGTGAAAAGTTGAATTGAGGAGTACAAACTGCCATTAATAAAAAGTTTTATAGTTTTATAGAACACAGTCACAGTTTTATAGAACACACTCACACACACACAGAGTCAAGGTGTGGGGTATATGATACACTGTTACTGAAAAGACCCCACTAGGTTCGATTGTCCATTGCCATAGGAAAGAAGTCTCTTAATGCCAGAGATTTGTGGAAAGGAAAGGAAATATTTATTTAATGCTATACACGCTTAAAGTAGTGACCTAATGTCTTCATTAAAATATCAAAGTCCTTTTGGACACCCATAAATGCCCACAGTGCTTCCTTCTCCCCTTGCCCTAATGTGGGGTATGGTAACTCAGGAAAAGAAGCAAACGCCTGGGATTCAGGCTCCTGACACCATCAGCTGTGTTGCCATCCAGGCGGGATCTCTAAATAATCCAAGGCCATGTGGTACCTTCTCATGGCCTACTGGCAAGAGTTCTTCACCCTTCTTTCAGACAAAGGCTCTCCTGCTTCCCAGGTCACACAGCCAAAGGGAGCACCCCAAAGTCACGTAGTCCTCTTCTACCAAAGTTGTGGGGGTCCCCGCTCTGGCCAAACTGCATGGTTCTTTCTTCCACCAGAGCTGCGGGGAGAGGGTGGAGTCACCACTCTGCCAAAGTCAACTGGTGGTTCTCTGCTAAAGCTCCACGGTGATTCTCTCCACCCAAGCAGCGGGGGTCCCCCCTCTGGCCAAAAGTGCATGGCTCTCTCTTCAATGGCTGCAGAGTGTTAGTTTAAATCCTCATGCCAATCCTCCTCTACAGCCCCATTTCCTACTCCTCCCATAATCAGCTATACTTGCCAGCACTCCCATATTCTTCCAGTTTTACTGGGCTGCCATAGTGATTCTGGGCAGGTATGGACTCATGTCATGGAGCCAGTCTTCTCTAAGCTCTCATTCAGACACTAACTTGGGGGACCTGCCCCCCAGTTACATCTTGGGTAGAAGTGACTTCCATCCCCCTGGCTCCAAGCATGGCCACAGCTATTTAACACATATATGCAACCAGTTAAAGGCTATAGATATGTTAAATGACCATGCTGTGGATTATCTGCAAAGCTGTTGCTCTACAAAACATCTCTCAATGGCCCTGCTCCATTTGTCCCTTTCCCCAACTCACACCTGTGGTGGGGGAGGGGTGAGGACATCTTATATATCTTTCTAATATTTCCTGGACACTCTGAGTTCTGGGCCCCATTCCAAATCCCTATTTGGGGCCTCCCTCTTGGCTACACCCTGTATTAGTAGGAGTGTAAAGTACAGCCTAGGGAATAAAATCAACAATATTTTAGAAATGATGTATGGTGCCAGGTGGGTACTAGATATACCAGGATGATCACTCCAGAAGGTACATAAATGTCTAATCACTGTTTTTACACCTGAAATTAATATAATATTGCATGTCAGCTGTAATTGAAAGTTAAAAATAAGAAAAGAAAATATCCCAGGAGGATCTTGATCTGTCTCATTATCTCAAAAGCTGAATTACATATTCATAATAAGAATAAGAATAGACCAAACTATTATTTCCCTAACAACTTATTTTTTTATGAAATATGAGTAATTATTTTTTTATGTTGCTTCATTTTGTTGACATCATGAAATGTATGAAGACTATTGCTTGAACAAAGAACCTCACCTCATGTTCTGTGTAAGCAAGCTTTGGGGAAGGCACATTAATTTAGCTTGCTGTTTAGTTTATTTTCCGTGTCCTTTAACATTGGTCAGTCCAGAGTCAGTGGTGGAAACCAAATGAATTGAAATGGAAAATCGAAATGGAAAACACTTAATATCAGCTTTGAAGTTTAACCAGAGTGGAGGTCCCACCTGCATTTGATTATTGCCCTGCAGGCTAGATTTCTGGAGAAAATGTGAACACCTCAATTCTATGAAATGAATTAACTTATAAAAGACACATTTTTTTCTCTGTATCTTGTAGCTGTGAGAAAAAAATGAAAGAGGCATTACTGAAATGATAAAAATGAACACTCCATTTAATCACCTACCAATATAAACACATTCTTTCTTCACTAAGAAGTTTTATATGCTCATTTCAAATATAGAATATCATCTGGTATATCTAAGTATAAAAATTATCATAAGGCAACTATCAGCCTTTAAAAATAAGTATGCATGGTGGTCTAAAATTTGATTAAAATCATTATCACCTGTCTACATTATTCGCTGTCATTTCTAGAGATAGGAAATAACCCTGGTGTTTTGTTGAGTATAAGAATTTAATTTATTTTGTAGTGGAGACTGTATGCACCAAATCTAAAAACAAAGTGGGAATCTTCAAATTATATGTGTTTCTTTTTAAGTTTTTAAAGATGGGAACAATTTAGCTTCAGATAGGAGTTTTGGAGAACACTTGAGAATGGGAGAGTGTAACAGTGGGAGATTGTAACCCAACCCACCATTGTTTTCACACTGTGTCTGTAAGTGCTGACTCTGACTAATATGTAGCTTGGAAATGAGCAGCATGTTTGTTTAAGAATCCTACGAACTAACTTCAAAGATATGGACTTCGACCTCAGGCATCCCAGCTCTGGGAGATATGCTTACCTTCAACTGGGAAGCCAGGATGATGGGAATCCAGCAGGATGTGAAGCCAGGGTGACTAAAAACAGACTGTCACTTGCCTTCTCAGAATGGACTGTGTTGAAGTGTGCAAAGTACTTTTCAACCTCCTTACTTAATCTCTTAGTTCTGTTCTCATCTTCTTCCTTATAAAAACCTCTGTCTTCACTGAGATGTCAGTCCCCCATCTTCCCAGGAGACGAGCTTTGTGATACGAATGCCTCATCATCTGCATAGCAAGTGCCTGGAAATAAACCACTTTCCTTTACATCAGCACCTGCCTCTTGAGTGTGGGCTTCCATAGGGGCAGGAAGCTGGAACTGGGTTCAGGTTACTATATCACATTAAAATTTATTTTTATAGGTAGAGGAGAAAAGAGACTCTTGAAAATGTGTTTGAAGTATCATATATTGATATGATAGATTAATAATGGAATGATATCAAGATAGTGAAAAATAGGATGGAATATGATGAGGAAACTTTGTCAAATAATGGCACTTTTTAAACTGTATTCCCCAACAGATCAACATTTCAGATTGTGCTTCTTGCTTGCTCCCTGGTTCTTCAATTAATATAT
>PVKM010030423.1:0-17289 GCA_004027735.1 Carollia perspicillata
ATTAATTTGTCATTTCACCTAAAATGTCATATGGTGTGCTCGAGTGTGATACTGTTATGCTACAGAATTACAGGTTTATGATTTTGTAATAAAAAAGGGGTGTTATTTGTGCGGGGCCCTGTATATTAACATCCACATAACTATGGCAATACAGTATTTCAGCACTCAAATTTGTTTCTAAAATGTATTTTTAGCTACCAGATTCCTTTAAAACAAGCCAAAACCTTATATAGTTCTCTTTAGAGGTTGAATAACTGGGATGATAATGATGAAAAATAAATGCAGCAGGATCTACATTCAAATAGATGTACAGTAGTCATCTGCAGAGTAAGAACCCCATGTGTCAGATTTTATATAGTTATTTATATATAATTTGGTTTTCATATAGTGTTTTATGAAGATCAGCATACAATCGTTTAGTCTGTGATTTTATTATATTAATCATTTGGTTTTGTAATGCAAGGAAAATGAATGAGTTGTTCAAACAATAAATTGTATAATATAAGGATTGAAAACAACACTCTTTTCTTGCCAAAGTTGGCATGATGGATGTGCGAAGGAATTTCCTTCGGACTAGGTATACTGTAGCTGGTGTCCAGGGATAATGTTAGTGCCTAACTGCATTGTTTCCTCTGGAACACAGGGCTATATGTTTCTCTCAAAACTGGCAAACTGCTATTAACTTTGACCCTCTTTAAGGTCATTGGTAGTATTTTAAAATTATTAGTTTTCTGTGTTTATTGTAGTGCTATAGACTGCAATTTCAAATTACACGTACTCTTAGTAGATCGTTTTGCACTCTTAATCTATAATTCATCACCTGAGCACACCAGGGGAGGCAGTGTTTGTGAACACTACACTGTAAACTACTTGGCGGAACCATGCTTTGTATTTTTAACAGGTATAATTGTATTTAAAATCAAGTAAGCCTTAGTCTTGTGCCTGATTTTCTTTGAAAATATGGATTTGTTATCTGAGGGGTGCAGTTGATGACATTTTGATACTATATTAATATGTTTGCTGCTGCTACCAAGAGCTTTGTCAAGCAAGTTGGAGATGGAGGGAGATTAGTTCCTGTTCCAAGCCTTAGTGAGGCTGACAAATACCAACCTCTAAGTCTGGTGGTAAAAAAGAAGCGATGCTTTCTGTTTCCCAGATGTAAATTTACCTCGACACCTTTTACACTGAAAGATATTCTTCTAGGAGACAGAGAAATTTCAGCCGGTAAGTTTAAATGTGTGTTTGGGAGTGACTTCTCATTCAGCTATATTATTGGTAATCTAAACTTGACCCATATAGACTGTTTATGTTCATAATATTCATACATTTTCATTGATAAAAGCAACTTTTATTACTATGGCAGCAATAATAGTATTATTAACAGTGCCTAAAGTTTACAATAGTATCAAATCTCTTATTGATCAAATAATTTTCAAATCAATTTTGTAATATTATTTATTGTATAATTTTATTTCAATTATTTTATAAATTATTTTAAGCAAATCAGTGTAGAATATGACATAATACATTTATTTGTACAATAGAGGTATTATTTAGTCCTACCTATCTCACATGGTCAAGTGAGATTAAAGTAATTTGCGTGTATTTTTTATGATTCACTTTACAGTTGGCAAACCGAAATATATTACAGACTAGGTTAGAAAGTAAATTGACATTTTGAAAAATTATTTCTTAAAAACACCTGTTTTTCTTTCAACTGGCTAGTGGATCTTGATGCTTAAGAAGTTCTGCTGAATTTGAGTTCATTTTAAGTACTCCGGCTATTTATTTCTTCTTGTTTTCAAATTAATTGAATTGCTATTTTTAAACTTGGTTTAAAACATTGCCTTTCTCAATATTTGAGTAATCAAGTCTTAAACGGTAAATTAATGTGTTACTATATGTAATCTACTTTAGATGAATTCATGACATTTGAAAAATACTAATTTTCTTCTTTTAAAAGGTGTCTCATCTTATCAGTTACTGAATTATGAAGATGAATCAGATGTTTCACTCTATGGAAGGCGAGGCAACCATATTGTGAATGACGTTGGGATTAATGTTACTGGATCAGATTCTGTTGCAGTCAAAGCTTCATTTGGTGTGGTAACTAAACACGAAGTAGAAGTTTCAACATTACTCAAGGAAATTACTACACGGTCAGTATAATAATCCTCATATACCTTAGCATTTTCATCAAATATTTTAATTATGTGAACTTATTATAAAGAATGATTAAAACGTTCAGGATATACTTTACTATTGTCATATATTTGTTTGAAATAATACAAATTACTGATATATCCAAACTTTGGATAAGAATAGATATCCAAAACTATTTGATTTAGACAGACTTTTTAATTGTCCCACAAAATTGCTTTGAATCTGAACAGATTTGCTAAATTATTAGATTAAAAGAGTCCAGGAATCTGCTTATAACAAATATGCTAAGAGAGTCTCTCCAATAGACTCCTGTAATGAGCATGTTTTAAGAAAATAGAAAGGAGAGGCAGATTATGAAATTTCTTTCAAGCCTACTTTCTGACGTGTATTAAGCCTGCCTTGCTTTACTTTAGTTAAGGTAGACGGTGGATGAGTAACATACTGGCAAAAAATGTACTGGGTCGTATGTAACCAAGTGGTATAGAGTCTTGTGAATGTCTCTCTTGTTTATTTTAGAAAAATTAATTTTGACCACAGCTTGATACGTCAGTCGAGAAGCAGCAGAAAGGCAGTGTTGTGCGTGGTCATGGAGAGCATTCGGACCACACGGCAGTGCTCCCTGTCCGTGCACGCTGGGATTCGCGGGGAGTCCATGAGGGTAAAGCCACACTCAGGTTTCTCTCACTGAAGAGCTGCAAGGGGAATATTTTGAAAAGTACTCAGTTTCTAATGAGGCTTGTGTATTTTGTCAAATGTTGAGATTGAAGAGCTGCAATGATATATAGGATTTTGCATAGTAATGATTTTTAGAATGTGAAAATCAAAGAAAGTTGCATTCTTAACACATGTAATATAATGCAAACAAAACACCAATCCTTGTGACATAATGTGCATCCCTCCTATTGCTACTTAAGTGCTGTTTTAAGAATTAAAAATTAGACATTTTTGTGAATTTGTTGATTTTATGTTTAAGTGATGTAGTTTATACTTAAATTTTAAAAGTTGAATTTATATTTTTATATTAATTTTTCTAAAATAATATTGTCAGTGACTAAACTTACTTTGTTCGATGTTAAACCCTTCAAAAAATGTCAAAAGTAATTTGTGTTTAATTATTATCTCAATTATATTTGTCCTTGTCATTCTCATAATAATGACTTGATTGGTTTTGTTAAAACAAATTATTAGAAAGGTAGGGTTCAGTGATAATCTTTTCAAGTCTTTGAAGGTAAAGGCTACATTTAGCTGCCCACCAAATTGCTTAATGTTGGGAGATTTGGCCTCAGACAATTACTTAATTGTTGGTGATTGCTTCGGAAAGCTGCCGGAAGCTCTTGGGGGCTTTGGAACAGTAGACAGGATTGGCTAAAAAAGCCATCTCACTAAAATGCAGTTGGTTTGCAGTTGAAAGAGAAAGGCTCCTGTGCCCTAGGGCTTTACTGTTGTGGTAGCACTAATCATTGGCTCCCGTACCAAAGTAAGCGAGGAAGTGATGAGTAGTATCTCCTGACATGGAGCGTGAGCTCCCATTGGACCATTTGGACCTTTGCTGTAAAGTTTACTTTCAGTAGGATAATTCTTTACTTGGAGAAGTGTTATATTTTTTTGTTTTGTTTTGTTTTTGGTGGGATTGTTTCTTCAAAAAACTATCCTTACAGGTTATGTTCCTTAATAATGTTTTTTTTTTTTACTATAGTTTCACTTTATGGATGAACAGAATCCCAAGGGAAGGGACAAAGCTATTGTTTTCCCAGCACATACAACCATAGCTTTCAGTGTTTTTGAACTGTTCATTTACTTGGATGGTGCCTTTGGTAAGTGAATGACTGACATGAAACACTGAATTGATTACATTTTTAAGAATTTAATAGGAAACACACACACGCACACACACCCTTTCTCTCTGCTTATAGCAGATTGATGTTCTTAGCACCGTCAATTTTACACTTGGTGAAGTAGTTGGGAGATAGCCTGCAGCCCTTGCTTGCCCAATACCTCTTTCCTGCTTTGTGGTAAAGGCTCTAGACTCCCACTGCCCTGCTTACAATTACAGATAAGAGCTAAAATGCAGTCCACTGACAAAAGTATTTATTTCTTGACCTACACAGTGAGATAACACATGACCTTCTAATAGGTAGTTTTTTGATGTTGGCAAATAGAGGAGTAAATAGATAGTAACATGTCTGAAGATGTCAGGGCACCCAAACGAGTGGGCCCAAAGAAAACTTTAATTTTACCCCTCATGGCTTTCCCCGCAAACTTTCCCTAAAAATAACTTTAGAAGTACAAATACTTCCTCTAATGGTGTCACCTTATATAATACCTCAGTGCAGCTCACTTTTGATTTCTATACTTCACAGACCTTCAAGGTTAGTAGGCCAGCCAGCTCAAGTCCAGGGGCAGGCCACACGACCAGGCAATGAGCGCTCTAGCCATAGTCATTTCTAAACCTTTTTAGACCTGTTTATGTTTGTTTCTGCAGTTCTGTGGGAGGAGAGAGGAGGGAGTCCAGAAACCAAATAAAACATGCACAGTAAATTCTATTCAGGACACTTCAGCTACAGGTTTTTACAATTATATTGATAGTTAGGAGTACAAACTGATAGAGCCAATATATCCATCCAAATTTAAAGTGTGCATATACTTTAGCCTTGCACTTTTGGAAATTTATCCTATAGATATATTTACATGTGTGAAATGATAACGATATAAGGATATTCAGTTTGTAATAGCAGAAGAATGGAAATAACCTTAAGATCTATTATCAGCAACTAGTCAATGTGCATCCACACAACAGAACACTAAGAATGAAACAGCGCTATAGATCCTGACATCAAATACTCTCTAAGAGGTATTTGAAAGAAATGTGTGCAGTTTGTAACTTTTTGAGCCTATGGAGTTTTACATACATGCATACACACACACATACACACACACATACATACATACATACTCCTTTACCCTTGTAAAATATATGGAGCGTTTCTGGAAGTAAACACAAGAAAGTTAACAGTTGGTTACCTCTGGGGCAGAAAACTGAGGCTGGGATCACTGTAGACTGGAGACTTGTCACTGTATCCCCTTTTTGTACTCTTTGAATTCTGTACCATCTGAGTATTACCTTTTCTTAAAAAATGTAAAATTTAATGTAAAAGATGTAATGATGGGCTTATATTAGAATTCACCAACCACAGCTACATCAACCACAAAATATGAATTCAAGTTATAACACCTTCTACATTTATTTTATAGACCTTTGTGTCACTTCAGTGTCAAAAGGAGGATTCGAAAGGGAAGAAGCGGCAACGTTTGCACTGTTCTACAGATTGAGAAATATACTCTTTGAAAGAAGTATGTCTATTGAACTGTATTTCAAATGCATTTTTTTAACTTCTGGGCTTAACACTTAAGATTGTCTACTAGTAATCCAATCTATTGAGAATTTAAATTTAAAAGCCAAATTATTTCATGACTAGTTGTTTAGATTCATGTGATTATAAATGCAGTTTGGTTATATGGTTTTTTATTTTATTTGACTTCTCACACATTTCTCTGTTTGTGTCCTTTTAGATAGAAGAGTGATGGATGTCATTTCTCGTTCACAGCTTTACTTAGATGATCTTTTTTCTGACTACTATGACAAACCTTTGAGCATGACCGACATTTCCCTCAAAGAGGGGACCCACATCCGAGTTAACTTACTTAATCACAACATTCCCAAAGGACCTTGCATTCTCTGTGGAATGGGAAACTTGAAAAGGGAGACCGTTTATGGGTGCTTTCAGTGCTCTGTCGATGGGCAGAAGTATGTGAGACTTCATGCAGTTCCTTGTTTTGATGTTTGGCACAAGAGAATGAAATAAAATGAAAAATGAATGTGCTTTGCTTGTGTTTAAGGTGCAACTGTGCCACGTACCTTTCCTAAATTCTCTAGGTTCTCTTCGATGAACTGTGGCAAGTTAAAGAGGGAGAGGAAAAAGAAATTAATCTCTCTGGACATCATTTTCCCCATCTATAAAGTGGAGATGATAATAATGATAAAATCTTCTCATAAGTTGTCATGAAGGTTAATGCTTTTTATTAAAAAAGGCTTAAATATAAAATGATAATGTAGATGTTCATCCATAAAATCTGCCAGTTGCATTAGAAGTACTTTGGGGATTTAGTCCACCATTTTAGGAAACTTTTACGTAGAGGTTTTTTTGAAATACCAATTTTACTTTAATTGGCCTTTAATTAAATTTAAGGATGAAGAGAATGTACAAGAGGTGACTTTATGGTGCTTTAAGTATTGCCTTATGTCTGGTAAAATGAGAAAAATGTGTTAATAATTTAATGTAACCCTAAATGTTTAATTGCAGTATCAGATTAAAAGCACACCGAGCTCAGTGTGGGGCATGCGCACACAGTTAACAGGGCGACTGAGAGCAGCTCGTTATCGGCTGCTGTTCTGTACTGTACATAATACTCGCCAGTTTGGGCTTCACAAAATTCACCACTGTCATTTTAAAGTTAAGATAGCGAGGACATGTTCATTTCTTTTCTCCTCTGAAAATGTTTAAAACATTTAACATATTTAATTATGAGAAATCTTTCTTGTCTGCTCTGTAAGACATCTGAAATTTTTCATAAACAACCTAATTATTTACTATATACCCTTATGAAAATAATTGCAAAAATAATATGTTCAAATTCTAGACCTCAAAAGTGTGTAATTGCAGCATTCATGGCTAGCTATATGCCTATGAAGGTGTAATGTAATTGTGCAAATACAAACTACTTGTATACTATATGCATGTAGAATGATTAAAATTTTATTTTTTTAACTATTTAAATGTGATTATTTTCATAGTAAGTCTCCATATTCATTTGATATCATTTGTAATTTTTTAAAATGTAAGTTTAAAAGTACTTTGTATAAAGACAATGGGAGAGAAAGGTTAGAATATAGTTTATATTTTTTGAGAATTTCCATTTATATCTTCTGTCACTGTATTTTTGATTTAGGCAGAGTGTATGATTCAAATGCAGATATGAGCATACAAATCAAAAAAGGGTCTAGTGACTTTTTTATGTAAAGAACATGGGGGCAATTTCCAAATCAAAATGTAACATTGAGTTATCAACTTAGTTTACTTCAATTGAGCAGGTTTTTCTGAGGAAAGTAAAAGGATGAAAGAATTGATGAATCAGCAAGTAAGGAGAAGTTATAAAATTGGTAGAGGAATGATGCAATACTGGAAGGAAGGAAAACATAGTGAAGTTTTTGTTTATGAAGTGTCAAACTCTGTGCTATGCAAATGTGACATCCACTGGTATGGTGGTTTTTGTGTTATCCCTACACTTTTAAATAACAGAATTTTGATGAACAATGAATAATGGTTTGGAAAGAGCAAGTTTCAGAAAATGGTAAAATGTTAGTTTTAAACTCACCTCTTTTGAATAGAGCTATTTATTGCCTGACCTTAATTTCTTACATATGCAGTAGACAAAAACTTAATGTGTTCCAATAAATACATAGCCTTTCTTTGGCACCAATTTGATCCACAGCAAAACACATCTTATGTCTTACTCTCAAAAAGTTGTACCATGTCATGATTTGACCATGACACAAAATTGCCATGGCACGTTTATTTCTTTTCTCTTTTGAAAACATTTAAAACATTTAACATAGAGTTCCGAGAGGCAGTTGTATATCCTCATTTGTATCCTCATTTGATATTCTCACATATGAAATAAATTCAACAATTTATCAAAAATTTGGTAACTTCAGTCAAGATAAGCAGCACAGGTAAACATGGCTTGCCTCCTCACACAACCATACCAAAAAGACAACTAAAACAAAGAACCATAACTCAGAACCATTGGAAATTGAGTTGAATGAAAGTCTGACAACTATGGAATTAAAGAAACCACATCCATTCAGCTTGGTAGGAGGAGTGGAGATGCAGAATGGGCTGGTCCCACGTCCAGGTGTGGTGGATAAAAATTCAGGAGAGATAGTTCAGGAGTGAGGAGTCGCAGCCCCACACCCGGACCCTCAGCCCAGGGTACCAGTGCCAGGAAGATAAGTCCTATAACTTCTGGCTGCAAAAACCAGTGGGATTGAATTGGTGGAGGGAACTTCTGGAGTCTCAAGCAGTTACCCTTAAAGAACTCACACATGAACTCAACTCAGATTCACTCTCTCTGAGTCCAGCACTAGAATAGCAGCTTGAAAGGCACCAGTGGCATATGGGGAAGAACCAAAGTGTCTGGTATCAAGGCAGGAGCTGGGGGACAGCTTTCTCCCAGACAGAAAGGTGAGCAAAGGCCATTGACCATTTTCTGAGTCCTCCCCTCTTAGAACCACAGAGGAAGCAGGAGGTTCCATATCTGCCTTCCTTCTGCCCTGGAGATCCCCTGAGACTCTCACCCACACTACAAGCCCACCCAAACTGTTAAACCACGAATTTTCCATCTGAATGGCTTGTCTTGGCTCATGCTTCACAACTTCCTAAATCCTATCAAACAAGCTACAGCTGGCCTCAATGAGCCTCCAGTCTCCATACATCTTCTAAGTGGCACCAGGCCCAGAACAAGCAGCAGACAGCCTAGATTCATAGCTTGTCTTCACCTGGGACTCTCCAAGCCCAGCACAAGTAGCAGCCATCTTAGATTGCTTTACAGCTCACTCAGAGTGGCCCTGAGCAGAACACAGGTTGGGGCTTATCTTGGCCTGTACCACCTGGGAAGCCCCAGAGCCTCTGCACCCAGTGGACATCTACAGATCACATTGGAGAACCAGCACCCTGCCTTTTGCACAGCTAGTACTCTACAGAGGGTGGAGGTCAGTGGTCAGTGGTCATATCCAGTGCTTGCAGCTGACTGGCCTGGGTAAATTCCTCCATTAACCTGCTAACAGCAATCAAGGCTCAACCACAAAAGTAGGGTGTACTAAGACCACATGAAATGTGTACCTTGAGTACCCGGCTTGCATGATAGGGGAAGCTGTGTCACTAGACCCTAAAGGACACATACTACATTAGGATATGCTACTAAGACAGGGGGTCATAGCAGCTCTACCTAATATATAGAAACAAAAACAGGGAGGCTGCCAAAATGAGCACAAAAAGAAACATGGCCCAAATGAAAAAATACATCAAAACTCCAGAAAAAGCACTAAAGAAAATGGAAATAAGCAATCAATCAGATGCAGAGTTCAAAACACTGGTTATAAGGATGCTCAAGGAATTTAGGACCTCAACAGCCTAAAAAAGATCCAGTCAGAAATGAAGGATATACTAATTGAAATACAGAACAATTTACAGGTAAACAACAGTAGAGTAGATGAAGCTGAGAATCAAATCAACGATTTGGAACATAAGGAAGTGAAAAACAACCACACAAAACAAGAAGGAAAAAAATCCAAAATAATGAGGATAGTATAAACAGCCTCTGGGAAAATTTCAAGTGTTCCAACATTTGTATCATAGAGGCATCAGGAAAAGAAGTGAAAGGGCAAGAAGTTGAAAATCTATTTGAAACAAGCATGAAAGAAAACTTCACTAATTTGGTGAAGGAAATAGACATGCAAGTCAAGAGAGCACAGAAAGTCCAAAACAAGATGGATATAAAGAGGCCCACTCCAAGACACACCATAATCAAAATGTCAAAGATTAAAAACAAAGAGAGAATCTTAACAGCAGCAAGAGAAAAGCAGTTAGTTATCTATAGGGGAATTCCCATAAGGCTGTCAGCTGATTTCTCAAAAGAAACTTTGTAGGACAGAAGGGGGTGGCAAGAAATATTCAAAGCATGAAAAGCTGGGACCTACAGCCAAGACTGCTCTACCCATCAAGGGTATAGTTTAGAATTGAAGGGCAGATAAAGAGTTTCCAAGAAAAAACTGAAGGAGTTCATCATCACCAAAACATTATTGTATAAAATGTTAAAGGGACTTAAGAAAAAGAATATCAAAACCTCTGTACAATAAAATGGCAATAAATACATACTATACCAACAATTGAATCTAAAAACCAAACTAAGCAAAAAAGAACAGAGGCAGAATCATGGATACAGAGAACATTTTCACGGTTGCTAGATGTGAGTGGGGAGGGGGAGAATGAAGAGATGAGGTAAGAAGTACAAGTAGGCACTTACAGGATAGCCATGGCGATGTAAAGTACAGTATAGGAAATGGAGGAACCAAAGAGCTTATTTGCATGACCCATGGACATGAACAATGGTGTGGGGTTGCCTGAGGGAGTACAGGGTGCTGGATGGAGGGGCACAAAGGGAGAAAAATTGAGACAACTGTAACAGCATAATCAAATATATATAATTTAAAAAATTTTGATGGCATGCCAATTTGTGATGTTCATTGATGATTAATAACAAAATCATTGAGAAATGAAGTAACATAGGATAGAGTTACCTAGAGAAAGGGAACTGGAGACTAAGAAATACCATGACCAATTAAAATCAAGATAAAAAGTTAGGGATGGTAGATATAAAGGTCTACAAGAAGGAAGAGGAGTGGCATTTTATAATGTCTGAAGGAGTACAAGACTTACAGCAGTAGAGAGTCTACTATGCCTGCTATTAGAGGCACAGAGCCTTTGGTCTGATCAAATATCTCTAAACACGCTCCATTGAGACAAACAACTAAAGCCAAAAGCTTGCACCCAAAAGTACAGAGACCATGTTGAGGCTCTCTGTGGGATAGTTATATAACCTATATTTTCCCGCATGTATACCGAAACAAGAATCTTCAGTCCCATGATTTTTATATATTACTTACCAGTAATGCTATGAAATGTATAAACATTGAAATGTTAATTCCTGGGTCCCTAATGAAAAAAAATGTGAGGCATTTTAAACTTTAAAACATTAAAAAATGTTTACTTTTTCTATGTGCTGTTAAGGTGAGAGTTGGGAAGAGCTGTGCAGATTTTGACACAGATGTCTTCCCAGTTCCTGAAGGGGGAGGACTGCCCACTGGGACACAGAGGTCTGTTTCATGGAGCTGCCACTCATGCTCACAGAGCAAAGCGATAGCAAACACAGTCGTGCCATTCCTGAATATTACATTGGCAAAATAGCCTCACATTTATTCAAAAGTTACATGTATTGAGGAGATCGAAATACGGTCTCATGGGGAAAAACAGAAACCACGCCTTGGAGAAAGTGACTTTGTTTTATATACAAAGTACAGTAAGTAGCTAAGACAATTGAGAAATGAGCATATGCTACAGTTCATCATGTTGGTATACATTGTATTCCCTGGGAGAAATGAAGCCATCGCCATCATGGTCGTTCCTCTTAAAAATGTCCTCTAAAACTGCATTCTGGTATGACTTGTCACGCGGCTGGTCATCTTTTTCAAAGTCCCTTTTCAGGTAGTGATATATCTAGGGGGCCAAAATAATATTTCATTAATGAGAAGATATCACAATACATTTTTAGTTAACTTTGAAGAAATATTTTAATAGCCTAAGACTGCTTATAATAAGTGATGCAAAATTTTCAAAAGATATTTGAGATTTTATTTCTTTTAATCTTTGAAGCTATCTTCTGAAGAGAAACAGATCTTTAAATTAGCTTCCCCTGCGGTTAGTGGTACATACTCAAAGATTAATATCAGAATTGAATTATGTTGAAATAAAATGTTTTCTAATAATATATACTGTCCACATTATCAAAGGGAATTCACTCTTAAGGATTTCCATTAGTGAATAAAATACAAATTGGTGCATAATCAGTGAAACCCAATGACAGGTTTTGAAATAAAATTTAATTTTCTTAATTTTTTATGCTTCCATAACTATCTCAAATGTACAAACTACAATAATCTCTCTAATAATCATGTCAAATAAATAAAAAGTATTCTGAAATACTTCCTTTTCTCTACATAATATGACAGTTTTATATGCAAAGACACATCATAAGCCCTGCCTAATATGGCAGTTACTAGTCATAGGCATTTGAAATGTAGCTAAATCAAACTGAGATATGCTACAGTTATGGTAACATACACAACAAATTGGGAGGACAAAAAAAAATCTAGGTGGTTTTTATATTGATTTAATGTTGAAATGGTAGTATTTTGATATGAGTTAAACAAAACATATCATTAAAATTAATTTCACCTGTTTCTTTTTTTTTACGATATGGCTACTAAAAATTTTAAAATTATATGTGACTCAATTATATTCCCATTGGAAAGAGCTACTATGTATATTAACTAAAGAAATCAACGCACAGTGGTCTGGAGATGATGTTTAACAACAAGAGCTGAAGTTGGACTCTGAGAGGCTTGTAGCAATCCATACCCAAAACTTGGTCCATAGCCAGTAGATTTGATTTCAGAATGATCAATGGATCGTAATGACGGATCCATTCAATGGATCCACTGAAGGATTGTCATGAATGGATCTTCGTAATGATCATATCAACTGTTCTCCGATGAGACTTTGGTCCTGTATGGTGGAGATACATTTTTCTCTTCCAATTAAGCCTTAAAAATCCTATGTAGGTGTAAAGAATTTTAAATAGCCTCAAATATTTCTCAGTTTTTAAATAAAGAAATATATTTTACTAGCCAATATTGTGGACTCTCTAAATGTACTTTTTTAACACACTGCGGTGAAGAGGTACAAAAAGGCAGTAAGTGGGTAAGAGCATGCCTTTAATTTTGCTGGCAATGGATTCCACACCATTTCCACTTTGTGATTTAATAAAAATGCCGTATTCCCCTATTCCCCTACCTTATTTATACTGAAGAAATATTATAACTGACTATAGCTTTCTGATAATGAAGGAAAGTAGTTTCAGTTCATGTTTGAAATCCAGGCTTTGCCGTGTACTGGCTACATGGCCTTGGACCAATAATTTAACCTCTTTGGACCTCAGTTTTGTCATCTTTAAAAGAAAGGAAATAGAACCTATACTTTAGGACTGATGTGAAGATTAGAATCATGTTTACAAATGTCAGTAAAAGATAGCCATTATTATCATAAAAATCAAGCAAATGAAAATCACTCATATCTATCTAGCGATAATGCAGCTAATACCTGATACTTGAAAAACATTTGGGCAAAATGTAGCTAAGCAGGTCTCTATTTTGGTCTCCTCTATTTTTATTTTCCAGAAAAGAACCGAAGATCCCTAAGGTCTACTGAGGAGCAGTCAGACTGCAGAAGGTGCCTACTGATGTGCCAGTGATAGCCAACGGTCTGTGTGCACAGGCTGAGCTCTCGTGTACCAGGTGAACGCAAATGCAGCTGCTGTTCATTCTCTAAGCTGGGCCACCCAAACTTTTGGTGTCTCTAGGTCACAGTGGAAGAAGAGTTGCCTTGGGCTACCCATTCAATATACAAACATTAACGAAAACTGATGAGTGAAGAAAGTTTTTAAGTAAATTTACGATTTTGGGTTGGGCCACATTCATAGCCATCCTGGGCTGCATGTTGCCAATGGGCTGCGGGCTGGACACCCCTGCAGGGTGATAGGGAATCAACAGAAACTATGCACTGGGAATAGTCTGCCATTCCTCTAACTGCTGCTGTTAAGGAAAAGGGGATGTCCCCTTTCTCTTATCCTTGTTCTGTCATTGATCAGCCAAAGAGCTTCAGAGACAGTCCTTACTAATATCTCAGACGAGGAGGTGGAATTAGGGTGGGTAAAAGATGGGAGAGGGAGAGAAAAAGAAAAGAAAAGGGTCTAAATTTATCACTTGAATCAATGACCCAGTTGCCTTTTATTACTTACTTAAATGATAAGAATATACATATTAAACTGCTTCCAAATGAAAGGGGAGACAATTGGGTTACTCAATTTAAGCAAAAAGAATAGTCAGTGGGACCATGTAAGGCATCAGACTTCAACATTAGCCCTGAAACATTCACGATGCAAAGTCCCCGAAAGAGGCAGGGTGGATCCAGGTTAAGAGTGCAGTCGTGGAGCCAGATTGCTGGGTCTGCAATCTGGTTTTGCCGCCTAGAGCTGTGTGACCTTAAACTAGTTATTTAACCTGCCTGGGTGTCATTTGCTCCTTTGACAAAATGGAGATAATGACAATAGCGTTTTCCTCATAGAGTGTCAGGGAGATTAAATTAGGTCACACACTACTGGGTTTGGAATTATACCTGGTATTGAGAAAGTATGAAAAAAATTATTACTGCAAAATCTTTATTAATCCTTCAATTCATATATAAGATCAAGTGGGGTGCAGAAGCTAGGTAGCTGAACTTCTGGGTCCTGTTTACTAACTTTCCAGTCTACTCAATTCAAATTCTTGCTTGCTTTTTTTCATAATCTCATGTAATCTCCACAATCTTATGAAGTGGTAATTACCATATTTTGCTGTGAATAATGCACACTTATGTTTTTGTGTGCATTATACACGGGATTATTATACCTATGGTATGTAATCATTACACCTGTGTATAATGCGCATCCTTATTTTTCCCTCAAAAATCTGAGCAAAATGTGTGCATTATACACAGCAAAATATGTTATTTGCCCTGTTAGACATTTCTACAGTGTTCCTTGAAAGAGATCTGCTCCTATAGTCTGGATGATGGAAATGCCCCCTGTAGCTTAGTTTGATATGTTAATGACCCTCTGGTGGGGAGAAAAGAAATTAAACAGAATGAATCAGTTACAAGTTTTGTATTGAAAAGCACATTTTCTTCTTAAAACTTTGCTTTTTTTGTAACCAGCTCTATTAAAAGCTAAGTAATTGGCCCACACTAGGTAGAAGTAAAAAAATAATAGTTTTAACAAAGATGGATTTAAACTGTGATAAAAAATGAGACTGCATACATGAAATCTGTCTGAATTACCTCGGTTTTAGAGAGTTGCCTGTCACTGTCCGTGTCTATCTGCTTAAATGTCTCAATACTTCGTGGTCCTTTGGTCACAGCGTAAAGTTCGATCTCAAAAATCAGTGTTGCATCAGGTGGAATCTTGCCTTCTGCTAAAAGTATAGATTTTAACAGTTTTAACTTACATGAAGATAATGTTCAAATATTTATTCACAAATAGCCAATAGAGCATTATGATTATATTATTTTATATTTATAAAAATTGCATTCTAAATACTTTTTAGAGATGTTTTTCATATGTCTTTAAGCTGAGTCAGTTTTAAGGACTTAGGGGACCATTATTTCCTAATTGAATTAAAATAAATATAAATTATATACTTTTATTAATATATCCTAGCATTGTAGAGGAGAGAGCTGGTGCAGAGAAGAAATTCATAGACAGAAAAATCTCATAGCATAAATCAGTAATATTTTAGAAAATGATTTTGTATAGTTATTTAGGAGCATAAATAAAACATATATATCAATATATTTGTCTTTCAAATTCTTTTTTTTAATCCTCACCCAAGTACAATTTTTCATTGCTTTTTAGAGAGCTAGAAAGGAAGAGGGGGAGGAGAGACGGGGAGAAAGAGAGAGGAAAACACTGATTGGTTGCCTTCTCATAGATGCTCCGACAGGTGACTGAACCTTCAACCTGGATACGTGCCCTGACCGGAGAATCAAACCCATGACCTTTCCATCTAAGGGATGATGCTCCTACCCACTGAGCCATATCAACCAGGGCTGTCTCTCAAATTCTTTGTAGATATTAAAAAATAAATGCGATGACAGAATAAAACAGTAACAATTTTCTAAACACAATAAAACATATTAAGTTGAATAGTTCTCCTTAGTTAAGTTAACCAATTAACTGATGTCACAGATCATTTAGTAAGCTATTGGCTATTTCGGATGATCATTTCATAAAAATAACCTGTAGAAATGATTTGCTAAGATGCAGCGGGTAGCTTGTGTATTCCTAGTTTCTCAGAGTGCCTGATTCTAGCTGCTCAAATAGTTGCTAAATGAATGATACCTGGGCTATCCTTTATTTAAAAAATGGCTAATTTTCTGGCTGGTGTGGCTCAGTGGACTGAGTGCCAGACTGTGAACCAAAGGGTCGCTGGTTCGATTCCTAGTCAGGGCACATGCCTGGGTTGCAGGCCAGGTCCCCAGTAGGGGGCGTGTGAGGGGCAACCACACACTGATGTTTCTCTCCCTCTCTTTCTCCATCTAAAAATAAATAAATAAAATCTTTTAAAAATAAAAAATTAAAAATGGCTAATTTTGTTCTTGGAGAAAATGGTAATTTCTTTAATAAAAAAGAGAAAATATTGATGTAATCCAAAGAGAAAAGAGTTTGAAAGTTACAGCCAAAAGGAGAGATGGATCAGTCATCTCCAAAGCCAGGATGTAGAAAGATCTACTCATGCATCCCATTACTAATGTGACCATCCCAGCCAAAGCAGCGCATATTTCCTGATTTTAGAGTAAAAGAGCTAGAGATTGAGCCACTGATCAGCTTTACAAAACCCATTCCTATTCTGTCCAGTTACGATCTTCTTATGTCAGAAAAATAACTTCTGAAAAGAATTCCAAACAAATTCCAAACAAATTCAAATTTCTTAAGAAAAAATTTTACATATTAAAGTTTCTGAATAATTCTACCTAGCAATTATTGCCAATTAGGTTTTTTTCTTACAAAAAATGGTATAAAGAGAAAAATCTGCATTTGCTACAGAATTACCTGTATTTAGAGAAGGAGATCAAAGACATAGAAGTTAATGTAAAGAATCTATACATACCACAAGTATTGTTAATTTAAGCACTAACAAGTCACATGCATTTTGAGACATGCAGGGGTGCTCTGAGGCATGAGGCAAGGGCATTGCACAGAAGAAAGACTTCTTCAAGTATTACCTAAAACAAAGTTATAACTAATGTTAGCTCTTCATAACAACTCATTTTCAAAAGCTTATTTGATTAAGAAGTTTTGTTAAGCACTTACTTATGGTCTACACTGCAACTTTTCAAACAATCTATCCAAGCTATTGTAGTACAATAAACTGGCAGTTAATTGCATTCTAAAAGACACACTTTGGGCCTCAGTTTCCTAATGTGTAAAATGAAAGTGGTGATGGTGTTACTAGTGGGATTTATTATTTTTATGTTTATTGGAGACACTTAAAATCGAATATGAACCAACTTCAAGTCAAATTTCTATATCTCTGCAGCAAGGGGATTTGGTTTATTAATAGTTTAGGCTTGCATAGTC
>PVKM010030424.1:0-17299 GCA_004027735.1 Carollia perspicillata
GTTTCCACCTACACCTCCATCTTGGCTGAACATATGCTTTTATCAATAAATATTTGGGATTTTAGGCTAGACAGTAAACTATTTGGCGTAACACAGATAAATCGTCTTCTGCAGTAAATGTAGTCTCTCCATCAACCTAACCAACCTCTCCTTATCTTCTCTTACTACTCCCAACACAAAGCCTTTGCTCTATCCCGAAAACTGTCTACAGTTCCGAATTCCCCCAAACCCCTACCCAAACACCCTGCCATTAAGTCCATTTTCCATCTACAATATGGAAAGGCCATCCTAATTCTCTTCTTATGCCAAGTTTCAGTTAAAAAATTATGTAAAACATTTCTAGTTCTACAAATATTTACTAAGTGCCTTCTCAAGCATTCCATTTACAATAAAAGTTAATTTTAAAAATATGTTTGTATGACCCATTAACAAATGGTTGTATCAAATCTCTAGTGGTTTCAGAATATGATTAAAATATATTAATAATTTTAATAAGAGAAAAAAATAGATCATGCTGACTTCAATTTATCAATATAAGTAATATGTTGGATATAGTGTACATATATAATATTGAAGATATAGGAAAGAATTATGTTCTGCAACTAAGAAAATAATCACCTACTTTTAAATCAAAAGTTATCATTACTCTAAGGTTTTTTTAATGTATCTTGAAAATCTTTGTGAAAAATGGAAAGAAATCTGTATTTTATTAACGAAGATGTTTATAGAGACGACAAAGAGGTTTCTTCTGAGATGCAAACTATCTGCTTTCCAGTATTGCCTCCTGTCATCATGGACTGGAATGCAGCTGGAAAGAAAAAAAAATGAGGTTATCTGAAAACAGAAATGTCGCTATCATATATGTTTATCAGTAAGTCAGATACACAATTAATTTGAAAAGTCACTTCAATGATTTTAATATTAAGTATAGAAGAAAACTGTCGTGAAAAGAAACTTCATGTAAACAATGGCAAAATTACAGGACAAACTAACCCAATTAGCATCTTAAATAATTGTTTTTACCCAAACTAGAAATGTTTAATTGATGCCTACATCAACATTCAGTTTTCAGAGTCTGAAGACTAGAGGCAAATAAGTATGAAGATAAAATGTCAGCAAAAGAAATTTTTAAATAACAGTTAAAAATATCAGAAATCTAATCATAAAGTTTACTAAGTGAAATACACATCTGATATGCCAGAAAAATGAGTGAAATTTATATTTCTGTTTGATAAATTTAGTAACCAAATATATTAAATTATTTTTGAAAAAGAAAAAAATCAGTTTGATTAATCCTTTTCATTTAAAACAAACAAAAGAGAATGTTGGACTCTCTGTAAGTTAGGCCAAAAAAACCCTCCAAAACCTGAAATATTGAAATTTGCTTAATATAATCTTAGGATGTCTTTTTCTGTTCAATCAGAAAAAAATTAAAAAAGAGTTACCTAGAGGCTAAATGACTTTCACGATTCTTTTTTTTCATAAACTGTTTATGAAAGCAAAGAAACAGTTCATAATTTGAAATGTAAAAAAGTATCTCTTAAATACCACTAAGTTGAATTTCCATGGAGTTTGATTGAGATATTTAAGGAAAACTATAGGAAAGTTTTACAGGAAAGAAAGAAATGATTTTAAAAACCACTGGGGAAATAGACTTAAAAGAAAAAAGAGATTATTTGTGCTGACCACATGTATATAATAAATAAATCTACATTCATCTTACCTCCCATGTTTTCTAATCCGTTTATCATAGTTTCTTTGATCTGTAAATCAAAATAGCTGTATTTAGTACTCTTCTTTAGACTTCAATGCTTCTACTTAATAGTTTCCATGTTTGCAAAAAGCAGCAATAAATATTATTTGGCACTTTCTGTCTAAAAATAGATATTCCTTCTTTTTTAAGGTTTATTTTATTCTCATTTGAAAGAGAGGGGAAGGGGGAGAGAGAGAGAAGGAGAGAGAGGGAGACAGACATACAGACAGACATTGATTAGTTGCCGCTTTCAACTGGGCATTGAATTTAAAACCTAGGCAAGTGCCCTGAGCAGGAATCGAACCAGACCAGAGACCTTTTAGTTATGAAATGATGTTCCAACCAACTAAGCCATTTTGGCCAGGGCAAAAATTATATATTCTTTATTTCACATAGGTAGCCAAAAAAGATTTCCTATCAATTAATTTTTTTAAATTGTATTTTATTTTTCTTTACAGGGGAAGGGAAGGAGAGAGGGAGAGAAATATCAATGTGTGGTTGCCTCTCGTGCATCCCCCGCTGGGAACTGGCCTGCAACCCAGGCATGTGCCCTGACTGGGAATGGAACCTCGATCATTTGGTTCTCAGACCCACACCCTATCAATTAATTTTTTAAAATAAAATCCTACTTTCCCTTTGTCTAATTTTGAGTATTAACAGCACAATCTATACAATATGCCCTCTTTTCAAAAAAAAAAAAAAGTACAATATGCCCTCTTTTCAAAAAAAAAAAAAGCCAGATACATATGGCTTTCCCTATTATTTGCAAGCTTTAGGAACATGCTAGGTCAGGGGCTAAGGGTTCCAGATTAGTAACTTCTGGTATCCAGTCAACAACTAAGAGATGTATCAGATGTCCCAGGACGGCAGGAAAGAATTACAGTGGTGGAGAGGTAGGGTACTAGGAGGTGCTTAAAAGCTTGAGAAAGCACAACTTCTAACACATAGTAGCATTCTATAAATGTGTGTTAAATTAATAAATATTAAGATTTGAAGGAAGGAATCTACTGATCTTACAATATAATCTAAGGAAAGTAAAAGATTAATTAAATTTTAGATAAAGAAAATAATAAGAAAGGAGATTATATCACCTGGGAGGTAAAGTTATTTTATAATATTCACTATACTTCCCTTTTATACGAATTTTTATTATGAAAGTAGTATATTTGCTATGATAAATTCAGATAATACAAAAACATATCAACTAGCAGGAAGAATGCTATTAGTAAGAACGGAATTAAGTTCTACCTTTAGTTTTCCTTCTTTAAACCACTGACTTAGCTGTAGAATACCAGACTCAAATTTGTCCTTATAATTGAGCACCATAAATCTTTCTCTATAATGGGAAAGAAAAGGATAATGATTAGAGACCAGTGAGGGAATAAAGAGTCCAAAATAAAATCACTGCAGAACTCTACTATCTCTTAATCTTTCAAACATTCAGACTTCACACAGAGTCTGGCCAGATATAGATTTAGAAGTATAGTTACAGGTAAAAGTATAGTGGACTGCTATTGTTTTGTCTGCCCAGCATCTACAATACCATTTGGGGATAGCGCTGTGATTTTACTGTGTGGGTAACATCTTTTCCCCACCCTTATGTGACCAAAGCCAGGCCGGTGTGAGTCACCAAGTATCAGCTCTGGGGCTTGATAAAACTGCAAAGAGAGAGCTGTTCTCTTTTTGCTTGGATTCCTAACCTGGTAAAATATAAAACTGGAGATAACAGTCCTCCTCTTGCTGCTGGAAGAGGAGAGCAGTGAGCGAGCACAGCCAACCCAAAGAAACACACAGCCCAGAGGTAGAGAAAAACAGCCATGACGCCACTGTGCAAACCATTTAGCCAGCCAAATCTCAGCCAGTACTGTACTAATATCGGACTTCTCAGATACATGAGCCAATAAATTTCCTCTGCACTTAAGCCAATGTGATTGAGTTTCTATCACTTGTAAAAAAGGACTTGCAAAAGATTGGTAGAAGAGATGAAATTTTTAAAAAGTTTTCTGCCAAGGAACTAGTTAACCAAAACCTAAACATTGAACCAGCTTAAATTGTGTATTTTCAAGTTTTATTTAATAAGGAAAAATTATACATGAAGAACAATACATTTCACAGACATCTATGATCTTTAAACCCCTTGAATCTGTTAATAATGGGAAGGGGGCAGAACGTACCTTGTGATGTTTCTTTCTTTCTGGATTGCTTCCACAGCAGGAGGTAGCGGAGGGGGATAAGGCACATCTTTGTTGTACTGAGAAATTTGACCACACAGGATGATGTGGCTGTTCTGATTCATCTGTTCAGATAAAATTGGTGTTTATACCCTAAGGTAAATGCCTTTCCTATACATGATTTTATGGCTCTTTCAAAGAAACCTTCCTTGACCCCTGTATCAATTGATTTCATTTTAAAGATTTACCCATTAAATGTATTTAAAAGTTTTAATCCACTAGAAAATAAGTCTACTCCAAATGAACATGGAAGTAAATAAGAATTTGGTAATCAGCAAAAGAATTACATTAGTTGTCATCGTTGTAGTTGTTGCTACTTTTAGTAGTAGTCATAGCAGAGTATTTCTTTGTATTTAAATAATTCAACCTCAATTGCAACGAATTTCACATGTAGCAAAGGACAACACAATGTTAATAGATGGTGTTTATATTTAATAAGGTTGTCAACAAAAATATGTAAATACCTGCAATCTTTGAAAACCCACTCCCTACCCAAACTTAGGGACAATGGCTGTGAGTTTAGTTTATGGTGAGTTAGGAGTCAGAACTTCACCACTTGAACAATACAACTGTAATTTTTCACAAAAATAAATTGCAGGTGAGAATTATAATATTGCTAGCAAAGAAGTGAAATTGCTTACAGTACAAATCTGCAAACAAATGGAAGGAGATATATAAACAAATTCTTCTGTTTCAATCAATTAACAGTACTGATCATTATGTTATTTTTCACAATAAACCCTACAATCTTATCAAGTTTTTCTTCCCTTCTCTCAGCATCAGGTAAAGATATATCATATCAAATAAAATAAAATATTCAAATTTATAACAAACAAATCAGCAAACGACCTGACTTATCACGGTATTACTTATGTCACCGCCAACATTGTCAAAGTAAATATCCACGCCAGCTGGGCATAATTCACGGAGCTGTTCTGCTACATTCTCTTTTTTGTAATTAATTGCACCATCGAAGCCCAGTTCTGAGGTCAAAAGGAGGCACTTCTCATGTGTTCCACAAATTCCCACCACTCTGGAACAGCCCAACAAGTGGCCAATCTAGGGGGGAAATTTTAAAAAATTAAACAACTTTCTATTGTCACATGTAAGGTTTAAAATGTGAAAGCATATAAGATATTACAAGTACCGTATATGAGAGTGTTTATCACATTTAGGTTAGATTTCAGGGCTTTCATCTAAAAGTAACTTGAAATCAAAAGAACTGAGAACACAGATAACATCATTCTTAAAAACATTAAAAATGAATATAGTTAGACTTAGTTTGAATGTTAAAGTCTCACAATATAAAGCTGATTTAGTAAAAGGAATAGTCTGACCCCAGACACCACTAACTTGCAATTCAGTATTTTCCTGCAAAGGAGAACCGTATGCTTTCACTCACATGTGGGATGTAAAACAAAAAGCAACCAATGGACAAACAAAAACACATAGATACAGACAACAGAACGGTGGTTACTGGAAGGGAAGGGAGGGAAGGGGAGGACCAAGAGGGTAAAGGGGGTCAAATACACGGTGACAGAAGCAGACGAGACCAGGTGGTGAGCACAACAGAGAACACAGATGCCACATTATAAAGTTGTACACCTGAAGTTTATATAACGTTATTAACCAAAGTCACCCCAATAAATTAATTTTTAAAAAATTTTCTAAAATATTTTTCAGGCCTGGGAATAACTAAAATCACTACTAAGATAAAATGTCCCATTGCAGTGGTTCCATACTATAAAGGCTATTGTTCATAAAAATAATCACTTTATAAAATTCTATCATAATATTTACTGTATTTCTAGAACTGATAAGTGCTTTTGTATTTGAAGATTTTTATTTTTTAATTCATGAATTCCACACAGGTACTCTGACTTTCTTCCTTATATTGTTCTAGCATTTCCCATGTCTATTTTTGGTTAACAGAGAGGAAGATAAAAAAATCTGTAACATTTTTCATATTGTTATGAAGAGAATCTAAGTAGGTAATAACATAATTTCCACCAGAAATGTGTAAAATGTTATTAATTTCTTCAATTTCCTATTTTAAATTATATACATGTACCCAGATATTTAATCATGACCATTTTTTTTTCAGAAAATCAAATACTCAGAAATCATTACCTGCCCGGCCAGGGATCCACAAGCACCAGCAGCCCCACTGACAACCATTGTCTGATTAGAGCCAGCATTTACATGACCTTTCTCCTGTATTCCAATCAAGGACGTCAAACCACATAAACCAATAGCTCCAAGAAAGTAGGAAAGGTGTCCATCCACAAGTCGTGGGTCTACCTAAAATGAAATACATATCTTTACAAAATAATATTAGGAATTTCTGTTTTACGTCAACAAGGTAGAGACCACCTGTTACAGACTGAATTGTGTCTTCCTGTGGGCAAGGAAAAACAAGGCGGCTTGACAGAAAGTAACCTCACAGGGCGATCTGCTCATAAATACCTAACTGGGCAGGTCAGGGTGAGTAGTCACCCATGCGTGTAACTTCTTCAGTGAAATGTTTATTTTTGCCTTTAGCAAGCCCTGTTCATTGTTCTTATCCATCCAGGTAAACACTCCTTTGAAATAAGCTTAACCAGCCTGAAGACAGAACATAATCTTGTTATCTAATCGCTGCCTTACTTTCTCCCTCATTCTTGTAATTTTCATTATGTTCACTTCTTAATTTCAAAATACGTATTAGAAAATGTAAAGCTGTTATTCTCTGGAACATCTGAAATCTTGCTCCATAGCAGTTGTCATCAGTTTGGCTCAAATAAATTCTTATACAAATTCTCTACAGGTCTGGACATTTCTTACATCAACACTCCTAAAATCCATTTGTTGATACCTAACCTTTAATGTGACTATACAGGGGCGGCAAAGTAGCTTTACAGTTGTGATTACACAAGACAGAGAGCTTATTCTTGTATTATTATTCATTAAATATTATATTATTTTCCATATGAACAACTGTAAACCTGCCTTTGCCCACCCCTGTATTTGGAGTAGGGCCTTTAAGGAGATAATTAAGGCTAAATGAGGTCACAAGGGTGGGGCCCTAATCCAACAGAGTATGTGGTTTTATAAGCAGAGGAAGAAGAAGAGATACCAGAGATCTCTTTCTCCCTCTCCTTTCTCTAAAAATTAAAACAAAAATTTCCTATAAAAACTTAGTAAGTCACTGAAAGTAATCAAGATTTACTACCTTGTTTTGATTTGAAGTTAAACTGCCACAAAGAAATAAAATGGCAGTTTGTATTAAGCAGTTTTAAATGGCTATCAGTTAAATTCGGTGTGTGGGTAAACGTAATGGATATATTAAAACTACATTATACAGAAAGGTCTACAGTGTGCAGAAATATTTCATGGAGGCGATATCTTTTATTAAAGCCAGTATAAAAACAGTGTGAGTTAATTTGTGTTCAGCAAATATCATTTCTCCGTCCCTTCTGAACACACCCATTCCCAGAGCACTTCCCAGTTTTTTCCACTGCTCAAGTTCCCAGGATGTCACAAGGATAGGGAAAACTACAGACTGCTGAGTACTGCGTTTTCACTTCCCGCTATGACATTTCTAATTAAATATATTTTACTAGTACTATTAAGTTGACAAGTGACTGCATAATGCCTCATGTCATTTGTTTATTAACAGCTACTTTCGACTGAGTGTAAGAATTTGTAATAATAAAAAGCACTCAAATTTTATACATCTTTTTACAAAACCTTAGTCACATTCGTCATAGCATTTAACTTTCACATTGATTTGTAAGATAGCTATCATTTTCATTTTGCATGTGAGGAAACTGAAGTTCAGAGACATACAATAGCTTCCTTGAGGACGCATATTAGGTTGAATTACAGGGTGGGGCAAAATAGTTTTGAGCACAAAAAACACAGTTTATTCTTGGATTATTATTTACTAATTATTGCATTTTTTTTCATATCACAACTGTAACTCTACTTTTGTCCTGCCCTGTACATGAAGCTGCCAGTTTTTAAAGGTCAAATATTGACCTTTTAAAAAAAGAAGACAAATATTGGTAAGATCACATGGTTAACATAACAGAAACCAAACTCAGGATTTCTGACACAAGATGGAATTTCAAGCATAAATCAAAGGAATTTCTAAAGTGTCAATTTCTCAGGAAACTTTAAAGCATACAACTATAACGGGTCTCTAGTTCTTAGTATAAAATATTTTTTTGATGCTTACAGCTCTGGTTTTATTTTATATATGTGAAACTTGAAAAAATAAATTAAATATGGAAAAAATACCATTTACTGATAATCTAAGAAATGTCATGTAAGTTATAGCCGATAGTGGAAAAGTAACAAAGTCCACATTTTTGCAGCTATCTAAAAGAAAATGTATGCTTTAATTTTTTTTTTCTTGATAACAGAACTGAAAAGCCAAAGGCATAAAATAAGAATTACAGGGGGGAATATCATATACTTTATATTAATACATCACCTTTTCTAGGCTATTTCCATCCAGAATAACCTGGGTTTGCCAGGGCCAATAGAAAGAAGTCACAAAATCGCCTTTAGCAAAACGCGTGTGTCTGCTTTCTTCTATAATCCCAACACCTCCACCATCGACCACTTGAGATAGCTGCCAAGGTGTTAAATAATCACTTCCAGTGTCCTCATTCATTTTACAACGCTAAAGAAAGGAAACATTGATTAGGGATAATTCTGTCTAACAATATTGAACCAGTTTACCAATTTACCCAGCGACTAAAAGAAAGATATATAGTAAGTAATGTTCAGTAAAGTATTAGTCAAACAGATAAAATTTATCTTAATTTCTATCTTCCTTTCAGTTATTTTTCATTCTGAAAAAACTGTATCCCCTCTCTAACAAGTAATGAAGTACAATTAAAAAGGAATGTAAGTATTTGCTGATATTAGATTGTGGAGATAGCTCCACAACTTTGTGAAGAGACTAAAAACTATGCATTGTACATTTAAAAGTGTGAATTGTATGATATGTGTATTATTTCTTTAAATTTTTTCTTAAATTGTTGACACTATTTCAGATGTCCCCATTTTCCCCTCCTCTTTGTCCCGCTCCACCCAGCTGTCCTCCGCCCCCGTCCCCATGTCCATGGACTATGCATATATATTCTTCAGCTAACCTCTTCCAGTTCCCCCATCCCACTAAAATCTGTCAGTCTGTTCCATGTATCATACCTTGGTTTTATTTCATTCATCAGTTTATTTGGTTCATTAGATTCCACATATGAATGAGAACATATGGTATTTGTCTTTCTCTGACTGGCTTATTTCGTTTAGCGTAATAATCTGTCGCAAAGGGTAAGAGTGCCTTCTTTTTTACACCATAGTATTTCATCGTGTGAATGTACCACATCTTTTTTATATTTGTATCATATTTTAATAAAACTTAAAATTTTAAACAATGAAAGAACTTCAAGTAATATTACATGTTATTACACTAGCAAAAACAATACAAACTACTGGGCCAGTGGCTCCACTGGGTTGTGGCAAATTAGGTATACTTACATGTTACTGATAATGTTATAAAACTGTCCACTTTTTGTAGAAAACAAATTAGTAACATGGACCATAATGGTACTTATTTCTTTTGACCTCACAATTCCACTTTCCCGATGGAAATAACACACAAAAAATGAAACTTTATACAACTGTTTATCAGCATCCCTTCTGAACTCCTCTTCCATTTCTAATCCCTATTCTCAAGGCATTTGCAGGCTCTTCCTAACTGCTCAATTTCCCACAACAGCTCGATGACAGGGAAAACTTCAGAAGAGCGTTACGTCATTCCCTTCACCTCCGGTGGACGTTCTTTTCACTCTGCAAAGACAAAACGCCGCAGCGGCGCCACACTCTCCCGTGGGACTAGTGCTAAAGACCTCCTGAGAAGTAGTCAAGGCTCCCTTCCTCTCTTTGACTCCCTCTTGCCGCTCTCATGAAGCCACCATGCAGAGGCCTACACTGTGTTCCAGGAGATGGAAAAGATGGAAGGCTGCTTGATCAAGGGCGGTTTGGTTCAGCTCAGCCGAAGAAAAGAACGAATGGGAAACTGAAGCAGAAGTTTCTATGGGAATACGCTCAGCTTCTGCTAGCTCAGCAGCTACTGGATACTGGCCAGACCAAGCATCTGACTCCAACAAGGATAAGAGAAAAAGTAGAACAAGTAATTCCCCATAGGTAAGGGAATGATGTCAACATAATAGAATGTTATATGACCACCAGTATACTGATATTTCCGCTAGTTTTGCATATGAAGTTATGTATATAAAGTCAACTTAAATAAAAAATCAAAATAGCATATACACATTAACTATAACCATGCAAAATGCTGTATACACATAGTGATTAAATTTAGTTGTAAATTTGGAATGATACAAAATTTCAATGATTTAATATCCATTAGATTCCTTTTTTAAGTCGCTTATGTTCTTGTTAAAAAAAAAGAACAATGTCTACTGAAAGCAAGTGATTGCTTACAATTAATTCCCAAGTGGAGTGGCACACCATACCACGCAGGGCCACATGGGGAAAGAAGTGATTTTATTCCTTCCTTCCTTTAATTAATACTTAACAAGCACCATGCTAGCCCCTGTAGATACAGTGAAAGAAATAAGATCTTTTAAACTGGATCTGAGAGAATTTCTAATCCTAATTTACTATCTTCAAGCTTTACTTACTATTGGGAAATGATCTGAACACTTGGAAGAACCTAACTGATCTCATATACCATTGTGCTATTATGAAAACTTTACTTGCCCTGGCTGAGTAGCTCAGGTGGTTAGAGCATTGTACCAATATGCAAAGCTTTGATCCCCCCTGGTCAGGGCACATACAAGAATCAACCACTGAATGCATTAATAAGTGGAACGATAAATCAATATTTCTCTCTCTCTCCCTTCCTCTCTCTAAAATCAATTTTTTAAAATTATTAAAAAAACTTTGCTTCTATAACATTCCTTAATAACACTAGTGAATAAAAAGGCAATCTATAATTCACAGATATAAAAATATAATTGATCAAATATTTATTAATCATGATGATGGCACAACAAAATTTAGATGCAACATAAAAAATATAAAAAGTAAAATTAATTTTCACCAAGTCACAAAATCCTGATTCTTACCATGTAAGGATCCACAGAAAGATAAAGAGTTCTGACTTGTACTTGGCCTTCACTGATATTATCTGGTAAATTTACTTCTTCTACTCGGAAATTTTCTGCCACTGGATTACCATTTTTTCCTAAAATATTAGGTAAAAATATCAAATAAAAAACTCACTTTCCTATACAATTATTTATTATTCTTTAAAAGGCCACTCTAGGATTCAAAGCACTCTCATTTAACTTAGGCATGAATAAATCCATACTGCTTTGTAATTTCTTTGTAACTCAACACAAGTTCTTCAAATAGTTCTAACTGCTCATTTTCTCCAAGAAGATCCTTTGAAATATTCCTGTCAAGTTTAAAATTTCTTTTCTAAGATGACTACAGGTAAACCACCTCATCTGTTTTAAAATTTAGGAGGATTTCAAAACAATGAAATATCATAGCCAGCTTTTGAAAATATCATAAAAATTAAAATGTATAAGGATGCAGAAATACATCAGCCCAAGAAAATAGGTAAAATTTCCTTCTTCATTTTAAGAAAACAAACTTAAATACATGCATATTTTTTAAAAAGGAAAATCTTAAAAATTTGAAATTTGAAATATGAAAAGAAAAACCTGAGCCCTGGCCAGGTAGCTCAGTTGGTTAGAGCATCCTCTGGGTATGCCGCGGTTGTGGGTTCGATCCCTGGTCAGGGCAAATGTAAGAATCAACCAGTGAATGCATAAATTAGTGGAACAACAAATCAATGTTTCTTTCTCTAAAAAAAAGTTAAATTAATTTTTTAAAAAGAAAAAAAGGTTAACAGTAAGTACACTTACTCAGTTACGTTGAACATAAACAAACTTTCTATTCATTGAATCAGCCCACTTCTAAAGTGGGAATAAAATGCAAAGGTTTTAATCTAAATGCTCAGTTTACTAAAACTGAGGTCAGAAGAGGTTAAGTGACTTCCCAGGCCACATGCTAGACAGATAATAATACCAAGGCGGCATGAGCCCAAACCTCTCAGGTTACTACTATACCTGTTTCTATGACTCAGGTTAGAGGTCAGCACAGACATAGGTCCGTGCTCTTCACATAAAACAAAGTAAGCAAATTTTAAGAATTGATGTTATATACTATAAAGAAAAACATAAGCCACATATTTGAAATATAACCTTTTAAATAATGTAACAATTCTAAAAAACCTTATTTTTTCAACCAATGACCTTGATAAGTCATCATTTGAAAAACTGAATATGGTATCATTTAAGGAATTTTTTCTAATATCTCTGCTAGTGTTAGTATCTTCCTACCTCAATTTACTACCACATGACAGGATATGGATACTTTTGTTCCTCTATTTGCATTAATAATTATCAAAGACCACAGCTGTTCACTCATCACAGATAAATACATACCAGGTCGGGAATTCAGTACCACTCTTTGTACAATCATCACTTTGTTTGCACAGAGACCTCACAAGATTTCTGTATAAAGTAATTCCTATTGATAGAAAAAACTTTCAGTCACAAGAAAGTCTGGAAACAGGAAACAATTTAAAATTTAAAAAGAAGCACCTTTGTGTTTCTGAACAAAGAGAAGAAAAACCGTATTTAGACCCCAAAAAGACATAGTCTCCTATCAGAGAGTTTACCTCCTAAAGCAAATGTATGAAGGACTAAGTCTGATTAGAATTTTTGCTTAATAGGAACAAGCCTGTTGAAGACTGAGAGGAGCAGGGTGTCCTGGCCTCACAATTCAAGCACATTCACCTTGGTACCATTAGCATGAAGGCTCCTACTGTGGCTTGATTGAAAGAGAACCGCATCATACATTCCTCCAGAGCTGGCCAGTTAGCCTGGTAGCAAAATATAAACCTTAGCTGCTTGATATAACCAGATCTTCCAAAATTCTCTTACTCATTTATCAAAATGGAAATGTCTTAATAGTTTTGCTGATTATAGTGATATATCAAAAGCATTTATTAATTCTCACCTTGTAAGAAATTCTGTAATATAGAATAGCTAAATAAGTAAAGGACCAGTTTATTCTGGGTTTACAATTTGAGCTAATGGAAGAAGCAAAATGAAGTTCCAGTGCTGGAACTATCCAACTTTGGGGAAACTGCCCTGCCTGCTGTGCCCATCAGTAAAAATAAGAACAAGACTTAGTGAGTGTGACAGTGTCACACTGTTGTGAGTGCTATAAAATATATATATTAACTTAATATTTAACAATATGTAATATATTCATTTTATCTAACAATCTTATTAAGTATTATTATTATTCCCAAACAGGGTTTGTGCAACTCTTCAGGAGGTAACCTCTGCTAGAGGAGAAATCTGCTCCTAATTGGGACCTAAACATTTGATGTTAGTGACATTCTGTAAAGCAGAATGAAGAACATGTATAAGCATCCTACTTGCTTCCTTATTTTTTGGAATATATGTATTTATATCTCACTGGTTGTGACATTAATGGCTAGTTTCCCTCAATGTCCATTCTCTCCTTATGAGTGTTGTCTAGCTAAAAGATTTCCCAACTTCCTCTTAAAATAAACCCCAGCCATGGCTCGTGTGGGTCAGTGGGTTGAGCATCGGCCTGCAGGTTGCCAGTTCAATTCCCAGTCAGGGCAGGTTTGCAGGCAGGGTCCCCAGGTGGGGGGGTGTGGGAGGCAACCAATCGATGTATCTCTCACACACCAATGTTTTTCTCCCCTTCTCCGTCCCTTCCTCTCTCTCTAAAAGTAAATAAAATAAAATCTTAAAAAACAAACAAACAAACCCAGACATCCTATTTCACCTAAAAATCCCTCAAGTATGCATTTCTGATAACAGATTGTCTTAAACATAAATGCTATGCCATTAACCTGACAGAACTGATAGCACAGGTTATTCCTTAACATTACCTAATACTTAGTGTGCATTCAAATTCCCTGATTGTCTCAGGGATGTCTTTATAGTGGGTTCACTAGAACCAAAATTTAAGGTCCACATACTACACTGAGTCTCCCCCTCCTTTTTTATTTCATGACATTGATTGTTGAAGAAACATTTTCTTCATCCCTTTGTCTATAAAATGTCCTTGGATTGCTTCCTCATGGTGTCATTTACTTCATTCTTTTATCTCCGCCAGTACCTTTGACTGGTGGTTAGATCTAGAGCTGTGATTAGATGCAGATTACATTTTTACATAAGAATCTTGTAAAATGGTGCTGTGTGTATCTTATTTCATCATATCAAGAAGTCCATAATGTCTTATAAAGCTAAATATATTTTTAAAAGGAAGTTGAATCACATTGTGTGTAAATTATGGAAGTATTGAAAAACAGAAATTTCCAGATTGACGCTGGGTAAAAAGATAACTGCCTTTAAGTGGTTTTCAAAGCACCTTGACAGCTAAATTTTCAATCAAAGGAGTCTTCCCAAATGAAATTTCATATTTATCTGCTGATTACTTTCAAATGCCTGCTTCATTTCTTTAAAATATGCACTGTAGATGTATCCAAATACTGCTTATCAGCATGAAAAGTACAGCATTTCAGTTTCCTCCATCTGTATTAGATTAGAAAGTTTTCAAGTGTCAAATACTACAATTAAAGTTGGATAACCACACAATATCCCTCAGTAGCACAACAAACACCAAATTTAAGATATAAAAAACTTGATTTAGTTACAAAATTAAAATGAAAGATATGACACACCAAGTTCTAGACAGGAAAGGAAGGGTGGTGGTGGTGGTAAATTCATCCCAAGTGTGTGTGTGTTTGGGGGATGGAGGAGAGTCTTTATTAACTGACATTAAGCAAACCGTCTTTGCCTGGTATGGTATTAACTGGGTTTCTAATTAGTGCTAAGTAATTCAAAAATAATTCCAGATCAGTGATCAGCTGAAAAAAATCACTCTGGTGCAGTCATTAATAGTTTGTTATTTGAGTGCCTACCTTGCAGCCTAGTGTAAGAGAAAGGACGCAGCACTGGGAAGAGCAGAGTGCAACTGCTGTTCTAATTAGGTGGGATCTTGTTCTCTCGGCCTCTTTCCTGACTGTTCCTAAGTGTCAGGAACTGGGCTAGGGGCTTTCTATCATTATTGTGTTTAACCCCTCCACCCAATAACCCTATGAGGTCGATACTGTCAGGTCCACATTTTACAGACAGGAAAGGGAGGCACAGAGGTGGCATAACTTGCCCATGATTGCACAACCGCTAATGACACTGGAACACATATTCAAACAAACGCGTACAATTTACATACCATGAGCGTCCTAACACCTTTTAATAAAACTTTTCTCTATCCTGATCTCATTCAATTATTCTGCCACAAATGATTCTATTTATAAAGCGTGGAAATCTACGGCTCCCATTATCAAGCATCATATGGTAATTACCAAGAGTGTGCCTCTACCCAGAATTTCAAGCTAACTTCCCTGATTGTAAATGCCAAGAGGATAGGGATTCGTATCCGTTGTTCAAACATTTATAACGCCACCAATGCCTGGCATACGGTAAGTGCTCAGAAAATGTGTGAAACGAACGTCTCAGAGGCCCTTAAATATGTCCAATGCTGAGGTTGCTTACTCTCAACAATTCTAAAAACAAACAAAAAACACCAGCTTCTGCTAATTCCCTAATTAACACCAGCATTCCCTAATATCCTAAGCATAACGCCAGTAGCTCCAGGAGGAAGACTATAGGTCACCCTAGCTCCTAGATCTCCCCTCACCTGGACCGCTGCACCCAGCTACAGGCTCCCCAGTCCCAGGGTCCGCGACCTACCGCGGCCTACAGCGACTGACCTCCTTCGCCCGTCACCCACCTCCGCGAGCCCCAGAGGAAATATCGCGTGGTTTGCGGGGCTGCGAGGGGATCACCGCGCGCCCTCAGCCGTCGGACCTCAGCACGCAGGCGTACGACTAGATACTCGCTTCTCGCTCCCAGTCCGTCACGGGACGGGATTCTGAAGGTTAGACTAGATTCCTGGATCTTTGTGTTTCCGTGAGAGGCGGGGAAGGTGCAGAATTTTGACAGTCACATGGCTGGGCGGAGTGTATTAATAAATTAACCCGGACTGTTCTTCTATGGCCGTCCATACGGCTTGTACCCAAAGAGCAAATCGTTCAACCTTAGCCAGTAAGTTCACTTCTGGTAGTCCTTGAAGTAATTTTATTCGTCTTATGGACCTTTCCCTGAGCCTTGGACTGGAAAATTGCGGTGAAAGAGGGGCCGTCAAGCCTACCCGTCATTTTATGGTTAGGGAAACAGACTCGGAGAGCTGATGTTATTGGATCGTCCATCTTTTTTGGCTGTTGGGGGCAGTGCCGTGATTAAAACCGGCTCAGCGAGACTGCTGGCCCAGGGCTCTGTGTCTTTAAAGCAGGGCTGTCTTTTCTTTCACAAACCCAAATTCCTCAAAGAGGGATTACCCAGTGTGGGCGGATTTCTCAATTTCATTAATTATTAATTCTTTCCTTTGTGCTGAACTGAGTTGAGCAAGGCTTATTTCTAGGACAGCTTTGGAACCCCAGGGCTGGTGAAAAAATTTGTTTTTTACATTGTATTCATGTTAGAGTTAATAGCGCAGCAAAAAGATCATGATATTCAGTGGCTGAAAGATGATGTAAGAATCACTAAACAAATTGGAATTCCTACTAGCTTCTCCTTTGAAATTTTAAAAATTTTGTATTGATTTTAGATAGCGAAAAACATCGATTTGTTGTTCCACTCATCCATGAATTCATTGGTCGACTGCTATATGTGCCTGGACCGGGGATCAAACCCAAACCCTGGCTTAGCAGGACAGGTTTGACTAACAGAGCTACCTGGCCAGGGCTGAAATTTTTACTTCTTTGAGAAAGTTTCAGGAAAGAAGTAGGATTATACTACTTTGCAAATTCCTATAGGCCAGGGCTTATCTCTTTTATTAGTCTTGTACAAGTAGACTTTCAGTAACCTGTGTTGTAATAACTTGAGCCAACTGTTGAAAAAGAAAATGCTCAAACAAACTAAAAATAATAGCATAAAATCAAGGTAGTCTAGAACTAGATCTTAAAAGAACCAATCTTTCCGAGTAGAACAGAAGCTGCAATATTACATTTGGCTCTCTTGATGCTAGAGGGCCTGAGAACCCCTTGAATCAAGTGGGCTTTTTCTTCCCAGATTGAGTTTTCATTCCAAAAAGTCAAGAGTCTTAATTGTGACCT
>PVKM010030425.1:0-17295 GCA_004027735.1 Carollia perspicillata
CCCATGGGCCCATGGAAAACATTTTTTAGGTCAAGGAGCAAGCATAAAAATTACTGTTTTTGTGGTGGTTTAGCCAATCAGGACACAGAAGAGTGATTCATTTAAAACTGAGTTTAAACATTGATTTCCTTTCTTTTGTAGATAAAGATAAAGAAAATGAGAAAGAGAAAAAGTCAGTGGTAAGTCCCTCTTTTGTGTGTACTTTCCGTATAGAAACTTCTTTTTGAGGAGGAGAGTGAAGGAATGTTCACATAGTAAAAAAACAAATACCAGAGGATCTCCATGGACTGGGAGGTCTGTCTCCATCTCCATCCCTGAGTGTCAGGCTCCCTCCCCAAAGGCTGTGGGATATCTTTTATGATGGACTATTATTCACCCATTCAGAATCATGATTTTGAAAAATATTTAGTGACCTGGAAAGATAGTCATTACATAAGGGATTAAAAAAAAGGATAAAAACATATGAAGTATGATTCAAATGAAATGATACATAAACTTTTCATAGGAAAAAAACAGGAAAGAAATATTATAAACTGTTGCCAAAATTGTCACTCCGATTAAGGGAAAATTGGGGAGTATTAACAGTGGGTTTGAATGAGGGGGGGAGAGAATTTTGGGGGTGAGGAGTCTTCCCTTAATTCTTTACATGTTAAATGAAATCAAACCGGGTTTTTTTTAAACAGCTTTACTGAGTTTAATTTAGATACCCCCAAATTCACTCATTTTAAGTGTACAATTGAATGAATTTTAGTAAATTTACAGAGTTGTACAACATCACTACAGTCTAATTTTGGAACATTCCTATCACTAGGAAAAGAAACCTCTCGCCCATTTTGCCGTCACTTCCCCTGCCTCTAGCAACCACTAAGCTACTTCCTGTCCTTGGATTTGCTTTTTCTGAATATTTCCTGTGAAATGGAATCATATAGCATTTGGTCTTTTGGGTGTAGCTTCTCTCGCTTAGCATGTTTGTGAGACGCATCCGTGTTGCAGGATGTATTTATACTCCATTCCTTTCTATTGCCCAACAGTATTCCACTGTGTGGATGTACCACACTGTCTGTTTACCAGTTGTTGGACTTTCGGGCAAGCTTCCTTTTTTACTGACTCTTTCTCAGGGTCTTTAACTGGACGTACGTATACAGGGTACAGCGGGAGTAAGGCCTGCTTCAGTGTGGTTGGTAGGGTAATAATATGGGTATAATCATTTGTAGTTTTAGTATGAACATTTCACCTAAAATGTCAGATGGTGTGCTTGAGCGTGACATGGTTATGTTACCGAATTGCATGCTTATGATCTTGTAATGAAAGATTCTGTAGTTAAAAAAAGGGGCATCAGCCCTGGCTGGTGTAGCTCGATGGATTGAGTGTGGGCCTGTGAAGCAAAAGGTTGCTGGTTCGGTTCCCAGTCAGGGCACCTGCCTGGGTTGCAGACCAGGTCCCCAGTAGGGGACACATGAGAGGCAACCACACATTGATGTTTCTCTCCCATTTTCTCCTTCCCTTCCCCTCTCTCTAAAAATAAATAAAAAAAAAAAGGGGGGGCCGTCATTTTTGCTGGACCTCTTATATTTTGGTTCTCTCGGAGCTTTGGATCCTGAGCCTGTTTGCCTCCCGAAGGCTTGGTTCTGACTGAACATCTGCATGGTGGTTATCTCTGGAATTAGGAGTGATATTTATTTTTATTTTTTTAGTTTGCAATGTTTCCTACTGTGAGGATGCTCAACTTGTATTTTCAGGAAAGGTTAAATATTATTATTTAAAAAATAAGCCCAGGTGGTGCGTCGCAGGGTTAATTAAACCGCCAGGAAGCTGGAATCAGGGTGTCATGGACGGGGAAAGAGGGGGGGACTCGGCCACGTGCCCCCGCAGCGTGGCGAGCCTCCTTTCCTGCCATCTCCTGTGGCTTTGCTCCCATCATCACACTCGCGCGTTCCGCGGGTGCCAGGCCTGGCTCCCGAGTCCACAGGGCTTGGCACCCAGTAGGCCTCCAGTGAGCCGTCGGAAGACGGTCAAAGATGAGAAGCGTGGATAGAAAATAATGCTTGCCTGAAACGTGCTGAGATGCAACGACGTTTCCCTCTGAGTAGTGGGCCATAGTGGTATTTTCTGCCATATGAATTTCTTCTGTTTTCTTCAGTGGGCAGGCACCCCTCTTATAATAGTTTTAGGTATTCCTTTTAAGAAAAATGGAAGACCTCCTTTGCTTGGCTCCTCTTTTTCCCCCTCCGTGACAGGGGGACGTGGTGGGATTCCTCATGCTTTGCCTGCTCTACCCGGAAACCCAGTTATTAATCGAAGGCCTTAGACTTGCCCGCTTTTAGGATTTCGTGGTGGGAATTGAAACAAGTGTTCCTTGTAGTGAATGGGAAAGAAACAAAGTCTGTGCAAAATGTTTGGTTGAGCTCTTTTTAAATATTTAGGAAGAGGACTAGTTTCCTTTAAGGAACAACAATGAAAAATCAAGTCTGCTAGTGCCCTAATGGGGTTCTCCCTTTTGTGCACTCCCTTGGGCTCATTTTATAGTTTGGCGTTCCGAAGGAGTGAGCTGGCAGGGAGCTGGGATTGGAGGGCGGCCTGGCGGCGTCTGTTGGAAGTGTGACTAGCCAGCTCTCCTGGGTACCTGTTAGGGTCAAGGCTGGGGGAAACCTTCACAGCTGACAGGCAGAGTTTATAGGAAGTGGGGCAACTCGTGACCTCACATTTAATGTAGGGTGTGACTGAGGCTCCACTGGGGTCGTGAGAAGGGGTCTGCCCTGCCTGGGTATGAGTCCCAGCTCTTTCTCCTGCTAGGCCTGGTGTCTTGGGCAAGTCACCTAAATGGCCCTCCTTTCTCTGGGAGCCTCCAGCCTGAGCGTCGAGATCACTGTGCAGCAGAATGGGGCCTCCTCTGACTCTCTGTGGCCCAGGGACATCTCAGAGGTGTCCTCAAGGGCCAGTTTGTCTTCCTACTTATGCGGAACTGCCCACTTGCTTTTGTGATCCGCTGGAACCAAGGTCACCACCGTCAGTGCCTGGCGGAGCAGAGCCTAGTCAGAATTGCCGGGCAGCAGGTGTGCGGGCCCCAACCCAGAGTCTGCTTCAGAGGGTCTGGGTATTCCTCTGGTGCTTCTGAAGCAGAGTGTCCGTGGTCCAGTGATGCTTGCCTCTCTGCATGTTGGAATTACCTGGGAAGCGTGGGGCCTGAGTCCCACTGGAGAGATTGTGCTGTGATCCATCTGGCTTGTGGCTTCCTTGTATAGATTTTTAAAAGCTCCCGGGTGATTCCAGCGTATATTCACGACTGAAAACTATTGCCTTGAGTGCTTTCTTTCCACAATGAGGTACCTGTGGGAGGGTCCTTGGTTGGTGGTATAGATAAACCCCAGATGGCTCTCTGTGGCCCTTCCCTTCAGTCTGGGACACCTCTCTCCCCCGGGGCAGTTAGTGTGAGCAGCGTGTAGGCTCAGGCTGTCCTCCCTGCTGTCCTCCCTTCACAAGCCTCAGTTCTCTCTCTGTGAAAATGTCAGGACCACTTTGCAGGTTCTGCTGAGGTCAAGTGTGGTGATGGTGCGTGTTACCCCTCTTAGGGCCTGGCTTGCAACAGGGTGCTCAACCAAGTCCTTCTCTCCTGTCCCAATCCCTTCCTGTCCGGGACTGAGCACACTCTTCCGCACCAAGCGTTGAGTTGTGAGTTAGGTTCTAGAGAGCACGTACGTACTTTCTAATCTCAAAGCCACTAGAAGTTAAGAAGGCAGGACACGTAGGCCTAAAATCTAATAGTGTGAGGGGGCGAGCCAGGGAAGGGCAGAGCCAGCGTAGCTGAGGACAGCCCTGTGGTCTAGGGGTTGACATCAGGGTGGGTCTGTGCTGGAGGGCAGTGGTCTGGTGCCCACCAGGGAGGGCCTGGGGCCTGCCACTGGAAGGGAGGGTCATTGCGTTTATTACTAACAGTGGGACCTTGGCCGTTGCCTGTGGAGGCATTTTTTGTGTCCAGATTGCAGTCTTGGACTGAACCAATTATGCTGTTTCCCTGAGTGCCTCTCTCGAGATTCTTCCTTGTTACTCCTGCAGATGCTTGATTTCCGGTCCTAACATGCATTTATCTTTTGCTAGATCTGTGTCGAGGGCAATATTGCCAGTGGGAAGACGACATGCCTGGAGTTCTTCTCCAACACAACAGACATCGAGGTATGGCCTCCACGGCAGGTCTGAGGAACCTGCATAAGCTTGACAGAGGAATTTACAGGGAGTGTGGGCTCAGCCCTGTGCAACGGAAATGGAGTGCGGGCCGCAGATGCGAGCCACACGTGGAATGTAAAATTTCTAATAGCCTTGCTAAAAAACCCCCAAAGAACATTTTATTTAACATAATGTACCCCAGATATTATCACGTCAACAGGTAATCCATATAAAAATCATCAGTGAGGTGTTCTATATTCTGTTTTTCATAGTAAGTCTTTGAAGTTTGGAACGTGTTTCATATTTAGAGCATATCCCAATTTGGACGAGTTCTATCTCAGCTTTGTATTAGCTACGTGTGGCTCATGGCCACTGTGTCAGGTGGTGCAGGTACAGGGCTCCCCACAGTCCGGTTAGGGGGAGTTTACGTGGGAAAGAAATCAGATTATTTAGAATGGCTGGAATGGTACCGTGGTACATCTGAGGTATCAGGGACTATTACTATACATAGTCAGTTAACATAATTTCTGGTTTATCTACAGCCCAGTCACTAAAGATAACCTCACACATGTTTAAGAATAATCTCTACACCAAGACCCTGAGCCGACCCTTTTGCTTTGTAGATTTTACTGGTGTAATATTTTCTGTTTATGGCTTTTTTTTGTTATTGCAGATCCTGTAATTTCCATACCTTTAGGGTCATTCGCTTTCCTTCCTGTTTCTTTCCTGTTTTTACTTCTGTCAAACATATATATGATTTGATAAAAATGGTACACATTATTTGGCCCTTGTCTTGCTTGCTTGTGTTCATGTCCTGCCGTGCAAAAAGAGTTATACAGGCCCGAGACTGCTGCCCTGTGAGAGGCTAGCTTCAAAGTCAGCCCTAGGTTGGCGTGTACGAACTTGGATTTTGGGAGAATTCCTCCCATTCCCTAACTGACAGGTGTAGCTCCCTGTGTTTGAACTGTGCACACAGTATGGTTTCTTCTGGACGCCTGATTTATTCCGAGGAGTCCAGAGTTTTCCTCTGTGTGTCAGACAGAGGCTGCCTCCCTGAGTGAGCCCCGATAAAAGCCCTAGACTCCCCGGCTCAGCCAGATTCCCTGGCAGACACTGTTTCACACATGTTGTCACAGTCCACTGCTGAGGGCTAGAGTGTGTCCTGTGTGACTCCCTTGGGAAAGGCCCCTCGGAAGGTTGTGCCTGTTTTTTTCTCCACACTTCACTCCATCCCCTTCGCCCTTTGCTGGTTTTGCTTTGCACCTTCATACTGTAGTAAACCTTAGTTCTGAATATGATTATATACCGTGTCCCGTTAGGCCTCCCAGTGAATCGCCAAACCTCAGGAGGTAGAGGTCCTGGGGACTCCGGACGCACCTGCCTGAGTGGCATCACTCTTGTTGGCACTTTCAAAGTATAGTAGACCCTTGAACAACACAGGTGTCAGGGGCGCTGACCCCATGCGGTCCAAAATTCTGTATAATATTTGACAGCCCCCAAACGTAACTACCTTTGGTATCTGTGGGGAATTGGTTCCAAGAACCCCCCTCCCCGCCCACGGATACCAAAGCTGCAAGGCGCTCAGTTCCCCTATATAAAATGGCACAGATCAACCCTCCACATCTGTATAGGCTTCCAGCCACAGATTGAAAACACTACAGTTATTTATTGAAAAAAAAAATCTGTGTATTAGCAGACCTACCCAGTCCAAACCCATGTTGTTCAAGGGTGGACCATACCTGTATTCTCCCTGGAGACCGTGGAGCCAATGAACAGGCACGATAGCCACAGCAATCACGGTTAACATCTACTGCGATGCGACCCCGTGCCAGGCTCTGCGTGGAGGCTCCATTCTGTTGTCTAATTGATTTTCTCTTTACAAAAGCAGTCCCTGTAACATAGGTACTGTTATTACCTCAGTTGCAGAGGAGGAAACTGAGGCTCAGTGAGGATAAACTGCTTGGCCGGGCTCACGTGGCTAGTGGTGGAGCCAGCTGTCTGGCTCCAGGGGCCACGTTCCTGTCTGGTTCTTCTGAGGTATGAAGACCTTTGTTGGAGGAAAACTACTTGGCCTTCCCATCTTGGCTGGATGCTCTCCGACCTCCCCAACTAGATTATCCTCCCTGGTGTAGGTTCTTCTGTTTCATATTACTTCTCAGGCTTGAAAAAGAATGTTAAGCTCTCTGATTATCTGCTTCCTCCAGACAGTTTAAAGTTCCAGGAAGGCAGGCCTGGGTGGTTTTGCGCTTGTTCTTCTTGGTACTGACCATGGCACCTGGCAGAGTGCGCGCTCAGCAAATGCTTGTTGAGTGACAATGCCACAGACAGGGTCAAGGCCTGGTCTGAATGGTGCAGCATATGCTACTCAGGGCACAGGAATGGAGTGCTGAAGACCCAGAAGAAGGAGAGGCCGGTTGGGGGGGGCAGTGGATGATTCACGGAGGAAGGGATATTTGAACTGGATTTCAGAGGATGTGTAGGAGTTTTCCACGTAACGGAAATTGATGTGAAATGCGTTGGGGTAGGCATACTAGGCAGAAGGAATACCATGAGCGAAGGCACAGAAGTTGGAGGAGGTTGCTTTTCAGCTGTCTTGCTCATTGCTTTCCTTTGGTCTCTCATGACCTCTGGTGTGTGCTCACATGCACTTGATTAGGCTACTCTCAAAATCCTGGCCCCAATAACACCCTTTAAATCCTTTCCTGTACACACCCACACAGCCGTCTAGGGAGTGTACTAAAGAAACAGGACCCTCAGGTGCCACGGTGCTCAGTGCAGTGATCAGAGAGAGAACGAGGGCAGAGCGAGCTGCCGAGGTCACGGGAGAGTCCCCAGGCAGAGAAGCCGGGCTTCAGGTCGCAGCCTGAGGTGCCCGACTTAGCTTTTCTCTTGGCTTCCCTCAGCCCCTGCCCAGCTGGACATGACAGCAGTAAGGGCTGGGCTGGAGCCCACACAGGAGGGATTGCGAGAGCCTGTTCTGCCCTCGGGGAGCCCTCCCGGCAGCTGGGGAGGTGGCCTTTGCTTACACTCGTATATGGGAATGGGTGGAGTCGTTCTTGGGTCGTTTCTGGAAGTCACGGGAGGAAGCCATGTTTAGGTGGAGTTGAGGCCCCGCGCAGTAGGCTGCTCAGCTATTTTGGCTCATCCTGAGTGCTCAGATTTCGATTCTTCCTCCCCTCACCCCCTGCAATGCTTAGATGCTTTCATAGAGCTCAGAGCTGAGGAACAGTAGCCCTTCAATGTTTTCTTTCCTTGCAGGTGTGCCCGGAGCCCGTGTCCAAGTGGAGAGATGTCCGTGGCCATAATCCTCTGGTGAGTGTGTTGTTTCCTGTGTGGACCACCAGCTTTCTCTTAAGTGCCTGGGAAGGGTGGTGCTGGTGCCTGAGCCTGGCCCCTGCCCAGGCATTTTCTTACTGGTAGCTGGGTTGGAGGAGGGGACAAATGGACAATGGCAGCACCTGGGTGTTCCGAGGTCAAGGGTCTTGGAGGATTTCCTGCACATGCGCAGAGCCCAAGGACCTCCGGTCAGTGATCTTACATCTTATTTGGCTCACTGCTTTTGCCAGTCACAGCACACTGCCCAGCATTTAGTAGGTGCTTGTTCAGCCATTCATTCAACCCGTAATTGTTGCCCACTCCTGCTCTCCTGGCCCTAATATTCCAGTGTGGGGAGACCGAAGACGATCACTTGTGTGATATGGCGGGTAGTGATTGGAGTTATGAAGAAATCTAAAGAAGATAAAAAAAAGATACTATTTTAATGAGGAAGAAATTCTCAAGAGTCTTTGAATGAAGAATCCCAGAGATGTGAAAAGAGTTTTCACCCCTACGTGTGAGAGAGAAGATGGAATGCCAGTCCTTCTCTTTGGGCAAAACAGAAACATTCTCATTCTCTTGGAAACAGGGCGGGGCCAGGGCTGGGTTATTGAGCAGGATGACTGGAGTTGCAGACGGTTGGGGTTAGGGCGGTGACGTTAGGGCGGTGACGTTTCACAGGACACAGTCCCAGTCTCAGAGGTCTGAGGATCCTCAGTACAAAGGGCGTTTCCAGTGACAGTTTTATAATACAAAGGGTAATAGAATCAGGTATTTTTACACAAGTTTCCACTCTGGACGGAAGATTACGAATGGTAGTTTTGTGAAAGGTCTCAGTTCACCACTGTCTGAATTGGCTTTCTGATGCAGAAAGCCGTTTGTGTCTGCAGCCGTTGGACAAGGGGGGAGTGTGTCTCCTAACCCTTCTGAGATTTTTCTTTTACCCCCGGTTAGGAGCCCACAGTTTTCAATGCGGAGATGGAGTTTCATTGGTTAGCACCAAGAAAAAAAATAAGAAATGTGGAAGTGAGCAGAGTAAGACTATTAGCAAGTGGAATCTGGAGCAGGAAGTGTTTTGCATGTCCGGCTTCGAGTGTGGTGGGTGGGGCTTCTAGCTGAGACAGCGCAGCTGGGGAAGGTGTCTCGAATTAGGTGACATTTGAGCAGAGACCTAAGTAACGTGCAGGAGGGAGCAGTGCACACATCCGGAGGGAGAGCATTCAGACAGAGGGCACGGCAAATGGGGACACCCTGAGGTGGGGTTGCGCTCGGGTGTTGGGGGCCACTAAGAGGCTGGTGCAGTTGGAAGTTCACTGAGCCAGCGGAAGAATGGTGAGGGGACGACAGAAGATGGAAGTGATCGTCTAGTGCTCTGTGGGCCTTGCTGAGGGCTTTGGACTTGATTCTGAACGCAGTGGGAAGTCACTGGAAGGTCATGAGCAGGGAGCGACAAGAACTGATTTAGGCTGAAGGGGCTTGCTTTGGCGGCTGGATGGAGAGTAGACTCCAGGGACTCAAGGAACATTTATTGAATGTCTGAATGAATGTTCCCTGGGGACTTGATATTGGCTCCTACTACTGCTGTTACTAGGCTGTCCTGGAAATGCTCTAGTGTCTGTCTCTGTCTGCTCCATCTTCAGGGCCCTGTGACCATGTTAGGTTTGTGTCTGGCCCCAGTTCAGCCCCACACGGCTTTTATGAGATGGCTGTCAGTGACCAAAACAACCACGGTTCTATCGATAGAGCTCTTTAAGGTAAACCGCTGCGCTTTCCCTTCCGCAGGGTCTGATGTACCGCGATGCCAGTCGATGGGGCCTCACGCTGCAGACATATGTTCAGCTTACCATGCTGGAACAGCACACCTGTCCTCAGGTACCTTGCAGAGGCTTGGTTTCAGCCTTCTTAACATTTTCTTTGAAGGATGGGTATATGCTTGCTAGGAAGGGAATCTTCACAAGGACGCCTCGCTAGGCCTTTAGTGCGGCTTAGCCTTCTCTGTCTTGGGCCAAGGTCTCTGTTCCTGCAGCTCTCCGAGGACCCCCACCCATCAGCCTCAGCTGGTCAGGAAGTTGCTATGACACCACTGTGAGCCTGAGTCTTCATGACCCATGACCCGACCTGACCGGGCTGGACACCATTTAACTCAGTTCTCAAACTGTGGGCCCTGGACCAGGAGCAGCAGCAGCACCTGGGAACCCGTCAGAAAGGCACATTTTCTGGCCCCATCCCGACCTGCTGACTCAGAAATCCTGGTGATGAGGCCCAGCAATCTGTGTTTTGTTTGGCGCTGCAGGCGATTTTAACGCGTGCTTTGTTTGCCAGTTTGGGTATCACTCTCTAGCCGTCCCAAGGGCTGGCCGTTGATCCAGATTCTTGACAGGAAGAATCTGATTGGCTCAGCTCTTGTCAGGCATCTAGCCCTGGGCCATTCAGGTGTTGGGAAGATCATAGAGCACCAACAGGCTGCCGGGCCCCTTCAGTCAGTGGGGATGTGATTTGAAGCCAAGTCTCTTAGAAGAAAGGCTGGCTGAGGAGATCCTGATTGGCAGCTGTGGTTCAAATCCAAGTATAACCTGAGGGACTGGCTTTGGAGGCTCTCCAAGGAGGAGACCCCTACAGCCAGTAATGTTGACACAGCCACTTGGCTGGGTAGTTTGATCAAGTTGTTGGGCACTTTCAACTGTAGCCATTGTTCTACTACAAGTCTGTGTCTTAAAAAGTGGAAAGATATGAGCACAACCATATGAATTTCTGTCTCCCCAAATGTCAGTCAAAATGACTCAGGTTAGAGGATCTGAGGTCGGCACATTTTCCCTTTTCCTACTTTTGAGCACTTTATTTTTCCTGAGCGGGCAGTCACCTGCAAGCCTGAAATCTGTCTATTATGTCTGAATATAATGGGCCACACCACGAAGGAGGCTGACAGAGAAAGAGAGATGGACAGACTTGGAAAGATGAGCAGAAAAAGAAACGGGTGGATGGGGAGCTACATAAAGATGGGCCACGGAGAGTAGTAAGTAATGAGAGGATGGAAAAGTAGAAGGGAAGATGGATGGACAGATAGACACCCAGGGGGACAGAGAGTCAGGGACTTCCTGGGTTATGCTTTTGAACCTGCCCCTGATTTGCTGGTGCAGGTCCCACAGGTGCTGTGGGTGCGTGAGTGCCATGCTGAGTGAGAGCAGTGACCCCACCGGGCCCTGTGAGAAAACCGAGAGCTGGCAGGTCTCGCATCCCCGTGGGGCTCCCGAAAACCAGACTCCGAGGCACTGAGGGCATAGTCCCCATAATGTCACTTGAACCCCAGTCCTCTCCGGGCTCTGCCTTAGGTACTCAGATCTCTCTGCTTAAGAAAAGTCACCCATTTGAGGTCTGCAGTAATCACCATACTTTTCACTTGACACTGCTTTGCTGGACAGCACTTACTTAGCAAGTTTTTCTAGCACTTCCCCAAACCCACAGTCCAGGGGCGGCTTAGCGCTCCTGTGGAAGAGGCTGCTGCTGAGCGTCCAGCCCCAGCTTCGCCGGGCTGGCCCCCCGGGCCTCAGGGTGTGGGGAGCATCCCGGCTGCAGAGCCTCGTGTTAGAGGCTTGTATTCAGCACAGGCCACAGTCGGGGAGAGCACGGGTGGCCTCCTCCTCTTCCCCCGAGTTAGTGAATCACTTTCTGTTTTCTTTTAGACATCAGCTGTACGGTTGATGGAGCGGTCGATTCACAGCGCAAGATACATTTTTGTAGAAAACCTGTATAGAAGGTACCATAGCTCGTGCAATTGATATTTTATTAGTTTCTTCAAAGTGAGATGGGAACCTGATTATCCGGATGACAGACCTTGGGTGCCTGCTGCGCCGTGTCACTTCTCCGTTGCCACAGGAGTGCTGTGTAGCCACCACGAAACCTCAGTGGCCGATAGCTCTCTGCACTGACTCCTCAGTCACGTTGGGGGCTGGGCCAGGCGGCTCTGCTGACCTTGGTCGGGCTCCATGATGTGTCTGGGGTTGGCTGGTCTGGGGTGGCCCTGACAGGGGTGACGAGGTGGCTCACTTCCCTTTCCCGTGCCTCTCACCCTCCTTCTGGGACCCACAAGCGGACCTGGGCATTCACTTCTCATGGGGATGGTGGAAGGCAGCGAAGACACACGATTGCTTTGTCAGGGCCCTCAGCTTCACATCTGCTAACGTCCCATTGGCCAGAGCCGACCAAGTCTGAGAGGCGGAGGGGGGTTCTCGTGGGTTCCATGCCAAAGTAGGAGGGTGTCAGGAGGTGAAGATTTGGGGTGACGAGACCGATCAGTCTAGCTCAGTGTACATGGTAGTTGCTATGGTTTTCACTCAGAATTGTCTTTTGCCCTCATGGGAGCAGACTCTGTCACACTGACATAGTTGGAGGGGACTTCTGAAGGGCGTGGGGCCCTCCATTCCTGTGCTCACTCGGCTGCATATTTTCAGGGTCTTGGGGAAGTGGGCTGCAGGCCGGGCCTGAAGCTTCAGCTTCCTCCATGCCCTCCCTTCTTGTCAGCTGTGTGGCTGGTCCCCTTCTCCTTGCCCCCCCTCATATTACTGCTCTTTCCTGCTTTCAGCTTTGGGACCCTGCTTTCAGCTTTGGGGTGCCACTGTCGCTCCCTCGCAGAGCTGGTCTGATACCTGCCTTCCACCCTCTGCGTGCTGGCTGCCCATTCCTTCTCGTTTGCAGCTGTCTCCTAAATGTCACCCTCCTGACCCTCCCACGCACCCCGTCTAGATCGGAGATAGCGCAAGCCCCTTGTTATTCTTAATCTCCACTGTCCGTGGATCGAACCATATAAAATTCTTAATATTTGACCTGCAGAAGTGGCGGTTTCATGTGGATTCACTTAGTGTGTGTCTTTGTTTAATTGTCTATTGCATGTCCTCCATCCCACTGGCCCATAAGCCCCTTCAGGACAGGGACCACGTCTGGTTTGCTTGCCCAGCACAGAGCCAGCACCTGGCTGATACCTGTTACCTGCTGTCTTATTGAGCGACGACACCTGTGGCTGCTCTTCAGTCTCCAGCCTCCGGGCCCAGCTCTTTCGCACCCTTTCCTTCGAGGGCCCACAGAAAGGCTTCTCCTGTGGGCCCTGAGCGTCCATGGAGCATGCGCTTCAGCCCGTGTGGCCCTAGGACGAAAGGCTCTGCCCCCACCCAGTCTGAGCATTAGAGCCGTGTTCTGGGGTCAGGGAGAGCAGCCAGGGCAAGTCCTGACTGGAGCTTTGTCCTCAGACCTCGGATTCCTCCTGAGGGCTCTGCCCGCCCCACAGACGACATTCCTGGAGCTGGCGTCCCCTCCTCCCCCGGCTGCCCGGTTTCCAGCAGGGCTGAGCCGCCTGTGCCCTGCTGGTTTCTGAAGCCCTCGCTCTGCTCTGCTCTGTGCCCGTGTGTGCCTCCGCCAGAGGGCGGGCGGGCAGAAGAGGGAAGAGAAGAGAGTGAGGGAGCGCTTTTGGTCTTTGTTTGCCCTCCGGTGAAAGTGCGGCCCAAAGAGCAGACCCTGGGCAGCGGGGTGGGGGTCCTGCGACCCTCCCCTAGCTGGGCTGTCTCTGTCTTCTGGGCGGGTCCGTGTGGCCGCTCAGGGCTGTTTTTGAAGAGGGCGAGCTGGAATGGGTGAGCAGAGGTCAAGGGGACCTCCTGGGTTGCATCCCGGCCCTGGGGCTGGCTCTTTGTGAGCGCAGCCAGATCTCACCAAGAGCCCCTCTTGTCTCTGCTTCCTGCCGTCCGTCTCTGGAGGGGAGCCTTTGCAACAGTTGCCTGGTTTAGGTCCTGTGACCCTCATGCAGGTCCTCGGTCTTCGTGAAGTTTGCCAGTTAGGCCCCCCACCCCATAGGTTGGTTGCCCAGGGCCTGGTGAATTTCCCCAGGCGCCCCTTGTCTTTGCTTGTCACAGGGTCAGTTTTAGCTGGTGTCCGTGGGCTTTGGTTACTCACACTGATGGTCCTTCATTATGATACACTTCTGACGGGGCTTCTGTGTTTCGTGGTCTGGGCGGCTGTGGTCCAGGTCGCTGGTGCCAGGTCACATGGGCCTTGCCCTGGGCTGTTCTGTGGGCAGTGTGGGGAAAGGCTGTCGCTTTCAGGCTTTTTGATCTGCTTTACTGTCCTGGTAATTCCATCCGTATCTCTTCCTCCCCGGCCCTCCCAGAAAAAGCCTGGCATCGGTGGTTAGGATTTCGGTGGGACAAAGAACCACGGGAGAAATGTCCAGTGTCCTCGTTTCTGTTCTTGGGCTCCGATGCTTTTAAGTTCATACAGCCCCCAGAGGGCATGGGTTCCCCTGAAGACTGTGTCGGAGCCTCGAGGCCCAGTTCTGGTGCCACTTGATGAAGTCAGAGGCTGTTGGTCCGGGTGTGGCCTCAGGTGCCCCAGAGCCTCCCGGGAGCACCAGGCAGCGAGGTGAGCCAGGCCACACCGACTTTGAAACTGACTTTGGTTTCAGGGAGGTGGGAGAAGGCCGTGCTCCTCAAACCCTTTCACTGCAACCCTCCACGGGCGGAGGAAACATCACACGGGTGGCTGACTCCCCTCCTGTCCCCCGGCCCCTGTGGCCCAGAGCAGGCTGCTGACAAACTGGAAATGTCTTTGAAGTCTCCTCTTTTATGTGAGAAAGCCGCTGGGTTTTGCATTCTGGTCCATCACGTGCTCTTTCTTCTGTTTTTATGTGTAACAAACATCATGCTTAGCATGTGGCTTGGAGTACCCCCTCCTTCAGCCATGTACTCGAGTCGCCAAGTTGGGGAGGCAGAGAACCTAGGGGAGGGGCACGGAGAAGCGCCTTCCTAGGGCTTCCTAGGGCTGGGCCAGCTCATCTGCGTTCCCTGAAATTGGGGCATTTACTCAAGTGCTTGGGGCAGAGCAGGGCCCTGTGGACAGGAGCTGCGTGACCGTCTGGCCCTTGCACGTCCTCCCCCTTCGAGCCTTCCAGACAGCCCTGAGTACATGCTGTCGACCCTGGTTGGCAGAGCAGGAACCGAGGTGGCATTGGGAAGCCAGTGCTCCTTCCCGACTGGGCAGGAAGCTGGCTGGGCGAGCTGCCCTGCACCTGCTGTGTGGTGCAGTGGGAATGAATGACTGAGGACAGACATCCAGGTTTCTCTCATTGATAAGGCCAGAGGCGTCAGGCCCATTGGACCCCCCCAAAGTGCTGGGCCAGGGGAGTCCAGCCTCTGCCTCCTTCCAGTCAGCATCTCCCACAGATCCCTGTGCATCAGGTTAACGTGCAGATGCTGCTTCGCTGAGGGGGGTTGGGGCCCAAGAGCCTGCATTTCTAACCTGGGGAGGCCACCATCCTGCTGGGTGGGGCCCACACTTGGAGGGGCGGGTCCTCAGAAGCAGCCAGAAGCCAGGTGGCCTTCCAGAAGCCCATGTTTCAGTGCCCAGTCCTTTCCCTCTGGAGTTGTGTCCCTGTGGCTTTCTTGGGGACATCCCCTGGGCCTTTGGGGTCCTGAAAGCCAGGTCCCAGCCTGCAGGTGGTCCTCGGGGCCAGGTGGTGAAAGTCCTTGGTTTCCTGCAGCGCTTGCTTTTTTCACTTCACATGCGTTGGGTCAGGTTTTGGTTGTGGGGAGTTTTGTTGTGTTAACTTTGTTTCAGGGTCTCTGGGCTTATTCCTCAGTCAGGACTGCGGCAGCCATAGGCCAAAGGTTTTTTTTTTTTGGAGGCAAAATAAAAAGTGTTTTCAACCGATGAAGGAAGTGACAGATAGAGGAAAGCGTGGGCTGTGGGCGTTCCCCGTGGTCTCCGTGCCTCCAGCTCTGGCTTCCTTGGTACAGCAGGCCCTGCCCAGAGAAGCACTGTTGGGAGAGGAGATGTTCTGGGTCGTTTCTGCTCCCCCACATCCAGATCATCTCATCGTGAGCCTCATCCAAACTTAGCTTCGACCTGGGTGTGGCTGGATCCTTGGCCTGTGCCCAGAAGGGGAAGTTTTGGTTCCTGCCTGTGGGGAGTTCGACTGGTCCGAGAACCACAGATGGCATGGGGCGTCAGCTCCCACCAGGGAGCTTGTGTGGGGGCAGCTCTTTCATAAGGCAGGAGGGTGTGGCTGCTGCCCCTTTGACATTGGGGTTGAGCCTTCTCTTCCCCAAAGCTCTTGCAACCTTGGCTCGGAATCTGGGGAGGCTGGACAGAAGGGAGGAAGGCAGGCCTGGCCTTGCTGCCTGCAGTTGTGGGCTCTGGGGCCCAGGAAAGCCCACATATTGGAATGCTGCCTCCCCCGAAGCAGAATTTCTTGGAGGGTGGTCTTGCGTTTTGAGTCTCAAACAAGTGAGCAGTTGTCCTTGGGACAGACTGCCTCTTCCAGTCCCCTGCCCCCTCTCTGCCCGTTTGGGGTGGGCAGAATATAAGAGCAATTAGGCCACCCGGGGTCTGTGAGGGTTCTGTGACTTCCTAAAGAGGAAGATTTTGGTTACGCAGTCCTCCTTAAAGGTGGGAACTGTGCCAAAATGAAAGGCTGGAGGTGGCGAGAAAGACTTACAGCTAAAGAGGCCACACAGGCGAATGTATGGCCCCAGCCCCGTGGGCTGAATAATTGAACACTAAGGTTTTGCAAGATTGCCTGGTTGGTGTGTTGTAAGAGCAGAGGTAAGGGAACTGAGGGGGCCCAGCTGGGAAAGTGACCCACTGACTCACCTGGGGCTGGTGGTCAGGGACACTGGTTAAGACCCTGGATTTGGAACACAGGCAGGGCCCCTACCTCCCTGACTGGCCCTGGGCCTGGGCCTGGGCCTCTCCTCTGTAGTCCAGGCGGGGGACTCGAGGCCTGGGTCATGAGTCTGAAAGTGGTGGCTTTTCTCGAGTTGAGGCCTTGAGACCCTGGACATGATCCAGAGCAGCCTCTCAGTGGACAGACCAGGAGGATAAGCGATGCAATGAAGAAGCTATGGGCTTGGGGGCCCTGAAGAGCCTGGCTTCAGTCCCTGCTCAGACAGAGTTGGGCTTCTAGGCCTCAGTTTTCCTCATCTGTGAATTGGGTCACAAGATCTTACGAAAACAAAAGAAAATAATGTATACAAAGTGACTGACGTTTGAGTGTGAGATTTCTGTTCCAACTTGTGCTGTGTTAACTGGGGGCTCTCTGGGCCTCAGGGCGAAGGTGGCAGCAAACTGTGCCAGTCCCAGGATTTATGTGGACCCGAGACCTGGAGTTTGCCACCTGGCTTTAAGGGAAGGCTCCGTGACCCCCTCGCAGCACACCATTGGTGAGCTGGGCCTTCGTGCTTTCTGCGGGGCAGCGTGCTGTCCTCTGTGTTCTGTGGAAAGAAAAGCAGTGGGTCGTGGGTGGAGCTGGGCATGTCACTGAGGAGGCAGACAGGGAAGGGGCCAGGCAGAGTTCCTAGGAGGAAAACAGCAGCAATGGATCAACAGCCCCCGCTGCCTGACGTCCCTCGGAATCAGGGGAACCGGGCTTCCGTTTCCTCACCCAGCTCAGGCCGGGCGCCCACCCTCTCCTTGTAGTCGCTCTCACCAAGCCCGGTTCCGAGTGGATCCAGAACGGTGGAGATGTTGAAGGGGGGATTCCTCTCCTGAGGGTCACCTAGCTGTGCGTGGGTTTGCTTCTTCCAGCCGCTGCCGTCCTTCTCCGTTTCCCGCGTGTCTCCTCTCAGGGCAGAGCAGGTCCACGGGGGCCGCCAGCTTTCTCTTTCCTGCTGACACTGAATGTGTAGCAGTCTCCCCCTGCCCGCACTCTCGATTTGAGAACTGGTATGTTGTTAAATTTTGGAAAATACAAATGAGAGTCTCCCATCGTTTACTATGGGTCAGGGAAAAGCACTGGTCACATTTGGGTGTTTTCCTTGCCGTCATTTTCCCAAACGTGTG
>PVKM010030426.1:0-17283 GCA_004027735.1 Carollia perspicillata
GCTGCTGCCCGGAGCCTGCTGGAGTCCCCCCTGCCCCAGAGCTGCCTTCCTCCGGGGTCACACGGGAAGTCGGGGATGCGAAAATGCTTTCTGCCACATCATGCACAGTGTCGTCAGACTGTCAGAATTACTGGGGACCGATGCATTTTTGGGGTTCTGAATTCTGGCCAGGTGAGGGAAACTACAGTCACGTCCTCTTTCCTGTGCACTGAACTCTACGCATTTCGAAGCACTGATAATATACACGTACGACCGACTTCGGTCCTTCTGGCGGCAAAGGAGCCAAGTACGAGGGTTCCGAGCACGCCTGCCCCTGACCGCCTCAGCCCTCGTGAAGCTGCTCGTGCCAGCGCTCCTCCGTGCTGCAGTCTCTTGCCTTGCTGGACGCTGAACTCGGAGCAGCGCCCTGCGGACTCCCTCTCCCTTCTGCGTCCTTCACTCTGCACTGTGCTCCCCTCCACCTGGAGTGCCCTCCCCCTCGTCCACGTGTCCTTAGAGACTCAGCTCAGGCAGCAGCCCCTACAAGACTTTGTCAGCTGCCTAGGCTGGGCGCTGACATCCCTACTCTGAGCCCTATGTTAGTTCTAGAAATCTACATTATAGAACCAACTGTATATGTTTGCCCATTTTCCATCTTCCCGACCATACTGACAATTGCTAGAAAGTAGAAACCGTATCTAATTCATCCTTGTGCATCCAAAATTTAGTGTAATTCCTGGTACACCAAAGACTCTCAATTAATGTCTTAAAAATAAATAGAAAAACAAACCCTGAGTAACTAACTGCCCATGTCCACATTTCTACGCATCCTGTCTCTGTTACTACTCTCAAAATCCTACCCACGCTTTATCACCCCATGCAAACAGCATTTCATTTACGAAACCTCCCCTGACAGCCACCCCCATGCTCTCCTTCTCGCCTCCCGTGGCGATTAACTGCGACGCAAAGCAGACAACGTTTCTATTGGACTGCTGCCGTGTCACAGGAGGCTTGCGGGGAGGGACAATGCAATTCGTCTTTCGGCTGCCTCCAAACGAGTGCTGTCCTTACTTAGGAGTCTTTAGAGGAAGGCACACTCACATTTGAAAGAAACCAAAAGCACCACGCCAGCAAAAACCGCCTGGCGTCTTAACACAATAGAGCTTTCAAAAGGAGGCGCGGCCCCAGTGCACAGGGCCGCTCACGGCCATCACATGGCAGCCGCGGGGATGACACACCAGCACCAGCTCCCACACAAAGCGCAGAGATGAGGCCCGCTCTGTTCCTGCTGACGCTGCCGAGGCCACAGCTCTGTCCCCTGGGCTAACAGCAAGCGGCCCCGGGTGGCCTGCAGCCCGCTGGGCAGGCACGTGCCGGCGGCGCCCGGGAAGCTGGCTCCCAACCTTCCCCGGCGCTCCAACGGCTCGTTGGCTTCAGATACGGCCCCGCTCCCCTGTCTCCTGAGGGGTCAACAGCATAAGCCCCTGTGGAATTAACATGACTTAAAATGAGGCTGTGACTGGAAAAGACATAAACATCCGGAAAGAGGGACATCCCGTCACAGGGTGAAATACTAGCGGTCATTAAGGACGGTATAACAGAAGAGTTAGTAACATGAAAAGATTTTCACTGTCTACTATTAAGTGGAAAAGCAAGTTAAAAACCTAAATATATACATATATGCACATATACACACACATACATATATATAATTACATTTTTAAATCCTATAGCATATCAGGGTAACATAAGATCAAGGTACGCTACAATGTTTAAAGTGCTTAACATCTAGGTGACTAGATTATAGGTGATTTTCATTTCCTTATCATTTGTCAGTATTTTCTATATGTTCTTCAATGAACATGTATCTCGAGGGAAAACAATTGTCAGAAAATGAAATGGTCATCTCTTCATTAAATTCTACAAATCTCTAAATCTTCATAAGTATATTTGACTTTTTATTTATATCCTAAAGACTTAAAATAATCGTTTTTTTATCTTGGTCTTATTGGGTCTCACAGAGAATGGGGTCGGATTTGCAGGGTCACAAAACGTCATCTTGGCATGCTCCCTTGTGAAGCTGGGTTTGAAATAAAACAATAATGAGAAATGTACCAACTCAAAAAATAAGTTTTTATTCACAAAAAGGTTAAGACAAAGCCAGAAGAGAAAGGTTAAATTCTAATTTTGCCAAATTAGGGCAAAGATCCTATTTTCACTATGTTCATCTGTAAAGTGTAGAAAATGCCAGACTGTTCACGGTCGGGGAGGTTCTTGTCGGGCGGTAGCCTCGACATCGTCACAGATGAATGAGATGAGTCGGGAAGGTCATATTTCTACTCATTCGGCAGGTATTTAAGCGTTTACTATGGAGGAGTCTGTGCTCACGTAGGTTTTCAGCAAAGAGAGAGACATGATGAGTCACCGCTGGCAAACCTCTGACATGTGCGCAGCGTGACTCAAGGCCTTCGGTGACATCTGTGGAGCAGGGTGATAGCTAACATGGTTGAAGAAAAAAGCCTTCAAATACAAGTGGATTAGGGGAAATCGCTTACGTTAATTAGCGGGACACAGTCTGAAATTTAAATTGGACACAAATGCTACCTCATGGAAGTCTGGTTGAATTGGTTGCTCATTTTTCATGTCCAGATTTGACAACATTAAAAGGAAACAACAGCGACTGCCTTTTTTTTTTTTTTTTAACTGGCGCCTGAAGAAATTTAGCTGCCTGGGAGCTACTGTTCCAAGCGCATGTTAGCCACCCAGAGGTGGCCGGCCTACAACAGGGAACCCTGCCCCGGCACAAGGTCGTACGTATGGAAGAGGCTCAGAAAACGTCGTTGAAGGAAGGAATGTAGACCTGTATCATACAGAAAACGTGGTTTGGGGGTCCCTTTACAATGGCCCAAAAGACCTAAGAATGTTCTAGAATGAAGTAAGAGAAGCAGCCATACATTAAGGTACCTTGAAGGGAGGCTGGCCCTAGGGAGCGAGATTTCCTGACACGGCCTACACATTTTTAATCCATTATTAACGCTGCCTAAAATCCTAATACCAGGAGGCTATACCTAGATTAGTAAGCATTCTTCTTTGAAAATGCAGATAATCCAGAGAGGATTAGGGAAGGTAACCATTTAACATGACTGTCTGATCAGAAAAATTAGTCTTGCCACAGTGTTTACTAAGTATATAAAATATGGCCATGAATGTAAGATTATGGGATCTCTTTAGAACTTGAAACTTAACTGACAGTTTTAACTAATTCATGTACCTGCATGTAAATAATATTTCAAGTTATATTAGATTGAATCACCCAAAATTGCTGGATCTTTTTAGTCAAAAATGGTCAAACGTTAAACAATCCAAAGTAATTGGAGTCTGTGACACGGGAGTGTGTTCTTAAAACCTATGAAACTCGCCCTGGTCAGGGGGGTCAGTTGGTTGGAGCGTCATCCTGTACACCAAAAGTCTGTGGGTTCAGGCCCCGGTCAGCACAAATACAGGAGGTGACCGGCCAATGTTTCTCTCACATCTCCCTCTCTCTCTCATTCTCTCTCCCCCTCTTCTCTCTCTCTCCACCCTCCACCCCCTTCCTCTCTCTCTACTCTCTAAAATCAATACACATATCCCTAGGTGAGGATAAAGACAACACAACCATAAAACTTTAACAGTATAAAGAGTGAACCTTAATGTATACAACTTTTTAAAATCATCAGTGACATCTGAGGACCCCAGAATGGAACGCAGAATGTGACAAAACACACTAACTATTTCACAAATGCACCCCTTTGGAACACTCTCGCTGGTGGGGTGGGGGCAGGGGCAGGAGGTGTGCTGCCTGAGTCAGGAAGAGGGTCAAATCCACAGGATGGAAGCCAGAGGGGCTGCACCCCACCACTGCACTCTGGTTGATAAAGCTGCTACCCGCAAGCAGATGAATTAACATTTCTGATACCATTACATGTTTTTGGAGCCTCTTCCATCTGTATGACACTGTGTTAGGGGCAGGTTCCAAACCGCAGACCAGCCACCTGTCTGAGGCTAAAATGCTTGTGGAGCCAGTGGCTCCCAGGCTGCAGAATTCCACGTACATGTATGTGCTACACGTATGCGCTGGGACAAAACTAAGTAAATAAGTGGACAGTGGGAGCCTCACAGGAATAGGCAGTTACAGATAAGTGAGAGGAGGCCCGAGTTAGCCAGATGGTGATGAATTAGAGTTGGAGACACCAGCGTGAACTCAAGCTGAGTTACTGATAGATACTGACGTTACACGTAGAAATATTTATAGACATGTTTATCTCCTTGTTCTGTCTGCCGAGAGGGCCCAGAAGCAGCTGCCTCCCTGTAGCAATGAGCACACCGAGCATCCAGATCTTGGTTTCTATTACCACTCTCCTGCAAAAAAGAACCAGGGATCCTTGGAGGACTAGCTGATTCTGGGACTAAGCCAGCAAGTACAAAAGGTGACCCTGAAGCATTTTACAGTGACAGAAAGTTAAAAAATACCCAAAATATACATGCGCCCACACACACAGAGTGATGGGAATGTGCCAAAGTTGAACACAGAAGGCAACAAGATCCCTCAAAAGAACAGTCTGAGAAACAAGAGATAAAGTAGTACTGCTTCTAACCCAGAGTATAAAATACGTATCCAGTGAGTTCATCCTGATATACACGGTTGAATAAGTAAATAGTATAAATGGAGGGAAATGATCAAATCTGCCATGCAGAAGAATTTTGAGAAATGTATGCAAATAATCCTCTCAGAAAGTGGAGCATTAACTCCCACTGCTCAAGTGCAGGCTGAATCCAGTGCCCTCCTTCCAGAGGGGACCGCATGGCCAGGGAGAAACGCAGCAGACGTGGCAGTCGGGAGACAGCGGCCAACAGCAACAGCACTCAGCCACGCCGAGAGGACGGGCCCCGACGTGGTGTGAGGAAAGCCAGAATTTCTCTCTGTGGTCTTTCTCCCGAAAGCACCCACCCCCAGGCGGAACACCAGACCGCCCCAATCAAGAGTCATCGTGGCCAGCACTCCCCTAAATGGTGGACATCACCAAAAACAAGGAAAGCCTGACAGAGTGTATCAAAACTTTCTGTACTTTCTCTGAAATTTTTCTGTAAATCTGAAACTGTTCTGAAATAAAATTTTTACTTTAAAATACGTTGGGAAGAGCTGAGCTATTTCCTCCGTAGGATGTGCACCAAATGTACACTTCCGGCCCCATCTCCAGTCCTGGGTTACGGGCCTCAGCCACCGCCAGCCCTCCCAATGGGAAGCTCTTAGGTCCGACATTTTGGTCCTTGGGTCCTTTCCGCTTTGGTATTCTTCCCCTCTTGGGTGAGCTCTTGTTGGCCATCCCAGAACGATTTGGTTACAAACCTGTTTCAACTCAGTTACATGGGAAGATTTTCAGAAATCAATATATTTTTGAGACCCGATTTTTCAATAACCACGGGGAAGGGGTTTTAGAAACTATGTCCGCTGTCGCTTTACCTTCAATTCAGGATGCATGACTATTTTTGCTGCTCTGATGGGTGTCTAATGACCAAGACCAAAGCGACTTCCTCCAATATAGATGGATACACACCTTTGCCCTCCACGCATACATGCACGCACGCACACACATGTACACGCATGCAGGCTACAATGCACTTCTCAAACTTATCTGGCCAAAGTCTCAACGTTTTAAAAAGACTAACTTCCTGATTTCCCTCCCCATTGGGAGTCGTTTGCAAGTTAATTCGACTGACATTTAAAATTTCATGACTTCTTTTGAATCCACAGGGTCAGGGAGCGCCTGGCAGCCATTGTTCTAACTTTCAAATGCGTCCCGTTAAGTGGATATTGGAAAGCCAGGTTCACTACAGGACAGTCACCATCTTGATTATAAACAAACTGGGTTATGTTTTATCTCTAGGAAAGCAGGTTAGTTTTCTAGGAAAAGGAAACAAGTCGTCATTTTTTTCTACTTGGCCAGAAATGTAACTTCTATGTAAATTCATGGAATAAGTACTTCCGTACAAGGCTGAACACAGTTTTAAAAAGCGAAATCTTAAAATGAAACTGCAAGGCAGATCCACTATAAACATGATTTTTAGCATTCTTCTTAACAGGACATTATCCAACTGAGCCCTAAACATGTCCTCACACGAGGAGCTCCCGCCCACACTCCATTCTTCCTGTACAGGCCTTGAACAGAAACTGTAAAAGAGAATGGGGCCCGATAAATAGCTCATTTTAAGGCACTACACATCGGCTTTGCAAGGGAGGCTTCATAAGGGGTCCCCAGGAAAGCTGCAAAGTACCCTTAACATTCAATGACCTCTCGCTCCCTCTGGCCCTCCAACTGGTGGACCCCACACTGCTTGAGAATAGGTACCTGCAGAACTGTACCTGTACCCAAGGTCATTGTTTGATTCACTGATGGTACTGCAAATGATTAGGGATGGTTTGGAGAGCAGAGGCTGGTACTTGTAGTTTTTCTCCCCGATTTTTCCTTACATCCTACTTCTCAGCACTGAATATCGTTCCAAATCTGCAAACGATGGCTGGTAAGTCCTATACACAGGGTCCAGCAGAAGGAAGGCCTGCTTGAGTGTGGTTGGTAGGGTACGTGTACATCTTGCATGAGATGGATAGCAATTTGAACATTTCACCTAAAATGTCATACAGTGTGCTTGAGTGTGATACTGTTATGTTACAGAATTACATGCTCATGACTTTGTAATAAAAGGGGGGGCATCATATGTGCCGGACCCTGTCATTTACAGAGGAATTCAAAATGAGGCTCAAACCCTGATCAGGACACCACCGCACATCTAGACGTCCCCACGGGCCCTCAGGCTATGCTGAGTACGTTAAGTAGCGATGCCAGAAGTAAAGACACCTAACCCCAGGTCCTCCACCTGCTGTTGCCACCCGTGGTGAGTGTTCGGCAGCCTCTGTGCTAATCCACTTCCAGTGAACAACAGCCTCGAGGAGGCTCTCTAGCCTCCTAATCGGGGGCCTCGGCCCCATCTGTCTTCTGGAAGGAGTTTTAATTTTTTTTTCTTTAAAAAAAAAAGGCTCCTTCTCCAATGTTTACCTGTGTGTGTTTGGTGGCCCTCGTCAAACCCTCCAGCAAAGTCCCAGGGCCAGGCTCCCTGGCCCCGTCCTGCCCACAGCTTCCTGCGAACGCTTTCCCCACCAGAGAGGCGGAGGGGAGCTGGGGGCCCCGGGGCTGACCGTGGAACACATTCTGTCACCTGCATCTTCTGAAGTCAGCTGTACCACAGGGAAGTCGCCGGCCCCATTTTAAATAAACGCCACTCCCGTGTCCTCCTTGGCTGCATGGCTGCATGCCCCGCCCTTGGTACTGTGTGGAGTGTCCGATTCTTTGTGCTCGGAGTTCTCTCCATCGCCGGCTTTGTCGGACAAACCACCTGCCATAACCCTTCCCCTCCTGTCTAGATCATTCACAGGTAAATCATCAGCATTTATTTTTTTGTTATCAGCCATCTTCATGAGTCACAGTTCTCTCTAAAACACCTACCTTTTCTCTAAACTTATTAAAATCTCCTTTAAAAAAAATGATACCCAAATCTGCCTTGCCTTGACATAATAAACTCTAATAAGGTCCCCTATCCCAGAAATCTTTTTAGGTTCTATCACCAATACATTCTTTGTTCATCATTAAAAGAAAGTTTTGCAATTCTTGCCCCTGCTTCTTCCACCTTCAAAGAGACAAGAGAAGGGATAAGCACATCGGATGCTCTGGCCCAATGCTGGGTCATGTCCGCACAGCACTGTTTTTGAAACACGTCCACGTGCGTTCTCACCCTAGCTCCGCACAGTAAACTCAGAAGTGCGGGAAGCCAGGTGTTATCATCCTGAGGCTGAAGACAGGTAAACGATTTACTCAAGGTCATGTGGCCAAGCAAACGGTAATGGAACCTAAATATTTCAGGACCCTCTCCCTTATCCTGTTTTCCTCTTCCTTTAGCAGAATGAGACTTCCGGCCCACATCGAGATGCTACAAGTTCCCGACCACTATTAGTTCTTACCTCTATGCCAGTTTGAAAATCTATATGAAGAACTCTTCTAGTTGTTTCCAATAGGAACTAAGTTTGTTCTCTGGGGAAATGGTGTTACTTCCCCCTTTCCTAATTTCATATACTTTGGTTTTATTCCCAGCTCTGCTATCTCTGCAGTGTGGAGCCCTGGGAACTGGCTTCAAAACTCTATTGCAAATATAGCATCACTATTTTTTCCTTTTTCCCAAGAAAATGCTTTTCTAATCATAAAAACAAAAACTCCTCTAAATTTTTAACACAGAATGATAATAACCATGTGGTTTTAACTATAGGAAATAGAATTTTTTTTAAAAAAATAAAGACTAAGAAGAAAAAGAGAAAGCTTTAAGTAAGAGGTAACCAAGATCTTCTTGACCATATGAGTATTAAAATACAAGATGGTTACAGAGCTCATAAAAAAGTCACAATCCTTTTTGACTTCCCCAAAATCAATGGGACTGTGAGGATTGTTTTACATTTTTCCTAAAAGTTCCATGTGTCCCTACTGAGAAAGAGACAAGATGGGGAAAACTACGTATCAGGTGATGCTTTAAAATAACAATTTGGTTACAGTAATTTAACAGTGAGTGAAACAAATCCCAGACTGTTTCTAATACTGCTGGGTTGCATGCCCATGGACACATGCGTAGTTTCCATAAATATTTATACATTATCAAAGAAATGCTAAAACATAGCAGAAATTTTGTGAAAGAAGTGCCTTTTTAACAAAGTAAATAAAACACAACAAAAAATAAATACAGGGCTTACCATTTTTTACAGTGCCACAAATCAATGGGAAAGATTCGTTTTTGAAAAAATGGGATGATTTTGCCACATTGATACCCTGACAATAACAAAGAGAAACCAAGCAATGTAAACACAAGCTAAGAACTGGCTTTATAGTTTATGCACCCGTGAAAACTACAGTTAACCTTTAAACATTACATGTAAACAATTTTTTAAAAGACTGCCTCCAGAACATATATCTAATTATTAATTAAAAATAGATACTGTCTGGATTTAGAAGTAATGGTCACTAGTTCAGGACTACCTATGGTGCTGAGGTCCTACTACAGAGTGACCTTGGACAAGACCCCTTTCACCTCAATAGCCTTAATTTTTTAAAAGAGGATGTTGGATTAGATAATTTCTAAAATCCTTCTATCTCTATAAATCTTGTGATTCTCTGCATAACAGCCAAGTCTACTGGTCTGAATCAAATCAATTTTAAATCTCCAGCAGGAATTAGGAAGCCCCTTGTCCACCACCAAGTTCATTGGGTTTTTCCTCCCGGCAATAACATCTCCCATAACTCAAGGCCTGATAAACCTTCCCTCCCCTGCGCCTTGTATTTGATGATAATATGTTATTATCAAATCACATCGCAATAAAATAGAATTCCACTACAACCGATGGGAAGTCACTTTCTAGTAAGGGGCTGCAGAGTGGCTCTTTCAAACATAAACCAGAAAAGATGATGACAATATTGTGTGCCAACTTGCAGACACAATCTGGCTTTAAGAGAGCTGTGTGACTGTGAAGAGACATTTATAGTGTGGTCATTCATCAAATGCCTTGCAAATGAAATTAATGGACATATATTCACTGCTAATGACTTCTTAACCTAATCCTCCGATTATAAAAATGAAAGATTTTATGTTTGCCCTTTCTTATTTTAAATTTAAGCCATAGTGCCCTGGCTGGCGTAGCTCAGTGGATTGAGCGCTGGCCTGCAAACCAAACGATCGTGGTTCGATTCCCAGTCAGGGCATATGCCTGGGTTGCAGGCCAGTTCCCAGCAGGGGATTCATGAGAGGCAACCATACATTGACATTTCTCTCCCTCTCTCCTTCCCTTCCCCTCTAAAGATAAATAAATAAAATATTTTTTTAATTTAAGCTGTAGCCAGAAAGCAATAGCTTTGATTGTAATTCTTGTATTAAGGAAGCCCACATCATTCTAAAATCCCTAAAAGCACAATGAAAATAGCAAAGACAAAGGTAATTTTGCAGGCTGTAAGTGACTGGCCACGGGGATTCTTAAAAAAAGGTGGGAGGGTTGTAAAGGCAAAGGAGACAGAGGAGACAAAAAAGGCATCACTAAAATGTGTTCAGCAACAGTAACACCAGTCCCCACAACTGTTTCTTATACCTGCTTTGCCCTAAAGCTTTCCGTTTCTTAAAGCTATTTTAAAGGCCTCATTACATACCCATTAAACTGCCAGCTGATTTATATACAAACACTAACTGAAGTCCCATTCGTGCTCACTGTATTGCTATCTGCGCAGTTCTACAGACTCATCGCTTAGACTGCAAATGAAAGAGTTCACCATTTACCGCAGAAAAGGAGCTTAACGACTTGACAGATTTCCTGAAGGAGAGGTTCCAAGCTCACAATTTCACCATGCATTAACAGGAACCAACATTTCTGTTCGTGATCGCACAAAAGAAGAACCAAATTCATGTACTGCCCTAAAAAGCAGTAAGTTCAACAGCTTTTTAACAGTGTTAAGTTCGTCGTGTTTCAGAAGTCATTTGATTTTAGCAAAACTCTCAGGATTCAAGGTGAGACCCATCCAACTCTTGATCAGGGAGAGCCCACCTGTGTCGAGGGCCTCTTGAGATCCCCGCACAGGTCACCCCCACTTCAGCAGCCCAAGGCACAGCGCCCCTAACCTAAAGCCTGCTGATGGCTTGTCCCACGCCCTCAGGAGCCTCCAAAGCAGGGTTACAGGCACCCCAACCCAAGTCCAAGATCCGCCCGCCCCCACTGGGCCTCCCTTGGGCTCAGGGACAACTGGTGCCGTCTGCCTTTGGGAGAAAAATCAAAGCAGCCCCCACAGGTCCTAAAAGCAACATGAGGCCATTTAGGCAGAGAATTTTGGAATCCAAGTTACCTGGAACATGATGTAGAAGGAGACAGGGTGTGACCTCTAGGTGGACACTTCTCAGTGCCCCTAGCACACCCCTGTCCCCCCAGATGACCTGCCTCATGAAGCCACGGGAAAGACAAAGTAAGGCCCTCTAAAATTTGAGGCCTAGGACAGCGGTCCACAGTCCGCACATCTAAGGCTGGAGCTGCTCCTGGTTATTTCAGTGTCAAGGTTCCTTCGGAGGCCTTGACCCCCGAGGACACGAGGACTAGGGCCAACACAGCCATGTGCTTTCTCCCTGATAGTTGTGCAGAGTAAATTCAGACTAAAAGGAGGATCACAGCACGTGCATTTCATATCGTTCCTTTTATGCTACTCTAACCTTTGGGCCTTGGGCTGGCCAGCTGTCTTGACAGCATGCACCACAAAAAGAAAAATTCACCTCACAGAACATTCCAGGCTGTGCAGTTTAACATTCACAGACTCCTGAATTCATTATCCACTCAACTGATGCTGTCTGCGCTCTGTGTGCTCTACTTAATGCTCTATGTGCCAAAAAATAAGCTCAGCGAAATGCAATTGCTTAACCCCCAGTGGGGAAAGGCGAATTTCAGAAGAGAGCCAACTTCTAAAGCAAAGACACGTGGGATTCAAAGTATAAATACCACAGATACCTGAACTACTCCATCTGGCACATCTGACCGTGTGATTACTGATCGCTAGATGCTCTCCTGGAGACTTAGACATTAAAAACAAGAAAATCTATTCTAAAATCCACATGGAGACCTAAATGTAACAGACAAGGTCCATATCTGAAAATCACTCCCTTCGTTTAGTCAGTCAAATTCTAAATTTAAGGTTATTTTCTAGCAACCGGGGAGAATAATAACGGGAGCATTTGTGGTAGACGCAGTGACGGGCTACCTTCTGCTCCCGTCTCTGACGTGCCTTCCTATTCTGCCGAGACCAGAATGCTAACTAAGAGCCGTGCTGCCCAGGCCCCTGGAACTAGCGTTCTCGGTGCAGTTAGGTGTCACCGCCAGTCACCCTTCCGGAGAGCGGAACTCAGAGGAGCAGGCATGGTGATCCTGCCGCTGGTGCAGACCCAGCGGGCAGCAGCCAGCGGTGAAGCTGACAGCCCTACAGCAGTCCGATCCTGAATCACAGCTATGGCAGAATGTTCCAGAAGACCATTGCTTTGTGACTCCTGGCTGTGGCTGAAATGGTGACCTCAGCACCTGGCGTCTGGACTTCCTGAGTCCCCAGCTTCTTGAATGTAGCAGAGGTCGGAGAGTGTGTGTGTGTGTGTGTGTCTGTGTGTGTGTGTGTGTGTGTCCCAACCCCCCCACAGCCAGTCCTGGAGCTCCAGCCTGCAGGCTAATCCTCCAGCCCTTCCAGCGATTGGGAAGCGTCTAGCCCCTCACAGCAGCGATTTTCCACCTTTTTCATCGCCTGGCACACACAAACTCATTACTAACATTTTGCGGCACACCCAGAAATGTATTTTTTGCAGATCTGACCAAAAAAATAGGTATGATTTTGATTCATTCACACCAGAAGGCTCTTGTTATGCTGGCTGTTGTCATTTCTCTATCCGACAATCTAAGGGAAAAAAGGTCAGCGCCCCTGACGAAGCAGTCGGGCACTGTGTGTTTTAAAGATTCTCACGGCACACCAGCGGGTCTACTGGGGCTCGCTAGTGCAAAATGGCTGCCTTACGGGAAATCTGTTTTCTGCTTAAGCAGCTACAGTGGTTTCCATGATCTGCAGCTGACCCGAATGCTTCAGTAGGAAGACAACTACATGGAAACATTCGACTGCCTGAACACTCTCGTGCTTTCAAATAGTCAGAGGATCTAACATGGCCCAGACTCTCAGGAGACAATGCTGATTGAAGTGCATCGTGGTATGCGTCATCATTCTGTGAGAGGTGACAAAAAACACCCCTAAATCCTAAAGACACAGCCTCTCACACATTGAGTCATTTTTCACTCCAGCTCACTGTGACCTGATATTTGAGAACAGCCACAAAGAAAGGACATTCTGACTCTCTCTGATTCTTGCTTCTTTGAACAACTCAAGCAGCACCTTTCAGACGGCAGGCGTGTTAGCAACCAAGCGCAGGCAGGACGGTGGTTCCAGCTAGGAGATAAGCCAAAAGTGCACCGGCCTCTGACTTGGGGGTAGCAGATTACGTTATAAGAATGTCACAGATAAAACCAAATGCATCAGCACAAGATACATTTACTTTATTGCACAACTACACACACAGATAAAATATAGGCCCCACATAAACATTTTAGGAGATTTTTCTATCGAGGCTGGAATGGTATAATAATTTCCCCAAGTGACAAAGGATCTAATCAGGTAGTTAATTTCCTCAGCATATGTCTGCTTTTTCGTATATTTATGGTCTTTTTCATTTAAAAAAAAAGAAAGACAACCTTGACCTTGAAGGTCAAAAACAGAGTCAGTGGGGTAGGTAAAATCTGCCAGATGCGCGCTCCCAGCAGCACTGAAGCACCTCTAGGCACCACTGCAGTGGTCTTATCTCCTGGGGGTAACAACGAGGGGCCTCTTCACGCTCGAATTCCCACAGGCCTGCTAGCAATGCGCCAGCAGATCCCGGCTTTTCCCAGCTTCCGAGAAAATGGCACAGGAATTTTAAATTTTCAAATTTAAATGTAAATTTCTTGGTTGTGCATTTTGTGCAAAAGCCATTTAGTAATGGACCAGGAAAGCTACAACGGAATAGGAAACAACATCCCCTATCGCCAAGGAGCTATAAGGAAGAAAAATTCTCACACCCTTTTTTTTTTCCAATCCTGGTACAAAACAAAAATATTCACTAGGGCTTCCACCAACTGTCAGTAATCCTTATTTGTGGGAGTTGTGTAGTACCAGCTTCCTCCTTCGTCCTTCTGAGTAATTCTATGCGGCATATTTTTAAGTGAAAATTTTACTTTGTTCTTCAAATTCTCTCCGAGCCTCATTAGTCAGCCGAAGACACCAGGCTGTGTCACAATGGCTCCACTGAGAATCGCCGTCCAGGCCGGGAAGAGCTCGCCAAGTCCGTGAATGGAACGATAGAGCGGAGCCAGCACCCGGCCTCACGACGCCCACTCACACTTGCAGCCTGTGCAGAATCAGACGCCCCGCCGAAAACTGAACCACGATGTGGACCTCGCAGGCATGAATGAGGCGATTTACTCCCCGCGACTTTGAATTCTTCGGCGCAGTAGCTAAAGGTCAAGGAAGCGGGTTAATGAGAACAGGCCACTGGACTGGCCACGGAGCTCGGGAGCAGGCAGCAGAGACCGGCAGGGGCGGGCTCCTCCTCCCCACCGCAGTAGAGTAGGGTGGCAATGCCCGTGGGCAAAACAGCCCTGTTCTTGCTTCTGTTTGGTTTTGTTTAGGAGCTTGATTGTTTAGTTTATAGATTATCTGTCTCCTTCAGCGCTTCTTTTTGCTTTTAGCATTGTCTTTTAACGATTTCACTGGTGATTGCCACCTCCCTAGAGGGTGAACCGGGGAAGGAGGCTGAAGGGAAATTCGGGGTAGCCCAATTTCACTACCTGGCAGTAAGTTCAGCAAAACAGGTTTATTGTAGAAAACACAACAAGATGAGCAAAGTCTTCACCGCTGGTAAATTCAACTCATAATGCGAGCAGATTTACAAAACACTTAAATGAAAGGTTAATTATAATTCTTCGCTTTAAAACAGTCTGCTCTATGAAATGATTCTGCTTAGAACTACGTTTAATAGACATAAAATCCTTGGTTTAACATACGCTCTAACTCACCACAGTGTGTTTTGCATGTGGCGCTTCCAGAGCACACCTGAAGGAAAGCTTCCCTGGGTTACAGGGTCAGGGTCAGGTGGCTAAAATCACAGTCGTTTTGATTCACTTCTATGGTTCAGGACCTCCAGAAGCAAAGCAAAGTTCTGTGATTTAGGTTTCCAACATTCACTTTCTCAAATTTCATGTAAGACTCTTTTTTGCATCATTAAAGTCATGAAATGGAAAAAATAATGTGGGTCTGGAAATGAAAAACCAATCTTACCTTCCATAATCATAAAACAGAAAGCAAGCATTACATATGTTCCAATTTCCAATATACCAAACTAGACGGATATTTCTATCACTTAGCTAATCACCTGGAACGCCACTAACCTTCTAAATAAAGTTCTCAAAAAGATAAAAGAAAATGCCTCAAACAGAAAAAACGCTCTAAAAAACAGCATCAAGCACCCCTATTTGGAACTACCATTACAAAATCTTCATAATGATCTCTCATCCAGAAACATGGTGCTTTAGTAACGAGTACGACACAGGGAACGTTTCTGGTTCTTTCTGGATTATTGTCAACAGATGCCACTTGGTCAACCAAGTTTGATGGCAGAGGAAGACCTTTGAGGGAACATCGGCAAAGCCGCCCGAGTGCAGCAAGGCCCCAGAGTGGCCCAGGGGCCACACGAAACAGGAGAGAGGAGAGGGAGGTGTCTGCGGCTATCAGGGAGGGCTTCCTGCACACAAAGGGACATCCCAACCACCAAAACAGACAGACATGACTCACAAAAGGAGAGAGAAAGGGCAGGGGGTGGAAAGAAAACAGGAGGGGCCAGACCGTCCTTTAGTTTGTTCGCCATTTTTAGAAGCTTCAGCGCACACGACTCAGACAAAGCAATCATGCCCTGGATGTAAGGGCGAACACAGCAATCACCTAGGCTCAGTAACCACACACGCGGGTGTGACAAGGGATGAGCCATTATCTGGACATCGTATTTTGGTGATAAAAGCACAGCGTGTCCACGTGACCGTAGAGAATCCAGTTCCATCAACTGTACCACTGCACATCCTTCTCACGGCCCCGGCTCGGCACGAGAGCCACCACGGAGCCACGAGTGGACACGGAATCGTGTTTGCTCGCGCGCCCGGAAAAACTGCTGGTCTCCCCAACCGTTTCAAACAACACAACGTTTGATCTAGTTAACTTAATCACCAATGTACGCTTATGTGTGGACACACAGATCTGTGCACAGTGCATGTACATATATTAATGGCATCCGATTTTAATATCCAAAAACCCAAATATCTGAAAAATAGGTATGTTTGTATACTGAAGTACGGAGGTAACATCGAATTCTAAAACGCAGAAAAACGACTGTCTCTGGTTAGGAAATGAAGAAACGGAGTTGGCCTTGCAGGAAGTTTCGAATGAGCTCCGGAGGAGGGGCGGTCTGCCGCCCACAGACTGAAGAGCCCACTTCAGAAGATCTCCCCCGCACGTCTTCCCTGCAGGCCAGTGACTCTCCGAGGAAAACAGAAACATTCTTTCTTCTGAAAACACACACAGTAGTAATGTCACATAATGAGAGAACCAACGTCAGCACGCCGCTGGTCTGGATGACAGCGAAACCCACTGGGGAGTGAAGGAAATCACTCCCGAGGAAAGAAATACAGGGCCAGTAGGAATGCTTATTCTAGGGCCCTGGAAGAGAAGGATAAATGAATGTTATTTTCATCCATTCCAGAGAAAGGGGGGGAGTACATAACTTTTCACATGTTTTATAGACTTCTTTTTTTAGAGAGAGAGGAAGGAAGGAAGGAAGAGAGACAGAAACATCACTTTGTGGTTCTGCCCTTTCACGCATTCACTGGTCCCTTCTTGTACGTGTGAGCTCTGACCAGGGAGCGAACCCGCCACCTGGTGCATTGGGACGACGCTCCAACCAGCTGAGCCGCCTGGCCAGCGCCAACTCTTCGCATGTTTTGAGCCTCATGGTTAAGAACATTGGGTACTGCCATTGCTTCTGGAGTTTAAGAGCTGTTCTTTAAAAAACAGGGCGGGTGCTGAACACTTAAGAGATGTCACTTCTCACCTTCCAGAAGCTACCCGTCCTTAGTTCGAGACCGGTTTCTCCCAACTGAAGTAACTTATTTTGCCATTTGAAATGCCACCGAAGGGGGAGAGACACCATCAACGCTGTCATCTCCAGGCCTTTGCCTTCCAAGTCCTGAGGTCCCCTGCTCTGCTTCCCCTCTTCCTGGGTCCACAGTCCCAATCCTCCTGCCACCTGCCATGTAACATACTTACTACACTCGTGGTCTGCCCCCCTCCCAGTTAGGATGTGAGTTCCTGGAGGTCGTGTGTCCCTGGTCGCTTTGTGCACCTTCTTCTCTAGCTCCCGAAACAGTGCCTGGCAGCCCTGGCTGGGTGGCTCCGTGGGTTAGAGCGCCGTTCCAGTATGTCAAGGTCGTGGTTTCGATCCCTGGTCAGGACACATACAGGAACCAACAAATAAGGACACAAATAAGTGGAACACCAAATCAATCTCTCTCTAAAAAAATCGATAAGAAAGTAGTGCCTC
>PVKM010030427.1:0-17280 GCA_004027735.1 Carollia perspicillata
ATAATGGTATTTTAGAATTTTAAAAATTGGACCAGTTGCTACTTACATAGTAAATAAATCACCAAGGACATGTCAAGTTTACAATTTGGGTAAACAGATCATTTTAAACAGGAATATTTGTGCAAAACACACACACACACACACACACACAGAGGAGCCTATCCTGTACCTCCAAACACAAGATTTTATGTTTTTCTAAGTTAAATTACTTTTGTTTTTAGAGATCCAACTCTTCCCAGGTGGCTGTATTTTCACTCCATAAACATTGCCATGTTCTGAACTGTTGAATGTTTCTGAATTGATTGCATTTCCCCTAACTCAAAAGATCCTCTTACCTTTCAGAAAAGATGCCTTCGAAAAGACAGAGAAAAATCCATTGTAAAGTATAATGTCTAATGATATACACAAACATTTATATGGAAAACAAGATAAACTTTTATTTTTTCAAATCTAAAGCATTATCTAGGACAGTTATTATTTTATCCCTGTCATAAGATACTATTCTTTTATATTTTTAAGAAACTACATACCTTATATGTAGTTTGTCTAATTTCAATGACATAAGGTATATAGTATTAAGAATATACAAATGACAGTTATTTTTATCCCCCTATAATTTAGTATAGAAAGTAAACAAATACTTGGAAAATATAAATAAATAATTTTTGGAAAATAATTCAAAACTAAAGTGAAGCTTTGTCTTGTTTAAGGTTCACTCTCTGCATCAAATCACTTGGGATTTTCTACATAGCATTATGATGCATAATGGTGTTCACTTCAACATTAAAGCATTAGCTGTGTATTTGTTATATCAAAGTTAATTCTTCTCCTCATGGCCTATTTCTTTAAAGGCTTCCTAATCCATGTTCAATGAGTTGTTGTTTCAGAAGAGCAATCAATGATCATAAACACTATAAAAATTCTAATACACAAATCTAGCCTCATGGGACATCAGGATGGTCCTGGATTTAACCATGGAAGCTTGCCTGGGAAGTTTGTGGGCATGTGGCCGCAGGCTGCGTCTCTGTACTTGTTTTGTCTGTAAACAAGGGGCTTCTGTCGTCAAGGCGGTCCATCTGGTTGTTGTCTGCAGACCTAAATTGCTTTGCACATTCTTGATGTGAAATGAGCCAGGCTTTCCAGCATGAGACAAAGTGTAAATACTTCAGGAAGCTGCACTAACTCATTGGCCGCGGAGGTGTCCTGGTAGCCAGCTCCGAGTGTTCTCACTTGATAGGCACCCACTGACAATCTAGAGAGGTTGAAAGTGAAAGGCTCAAGTTCCCTGTGAGGCTGCAACTCAATAACTGCTCCCAAGTTATAATCTGCATTAAAACCTTGTGAAAATGTAACTATCTTGCCCAGGATTTACAAAAGACAGTTTAACTCCTTCTAAAAGAAAATACAGAGAGTTCATTAGGCCTGAATATATCAGTTTTGGCATAAGCGCTTAGTTCTTACTCAGTGTTTTATATTTATGCATGTATATTTGCCTTTTGAAGTGTTTTATAAGTGTTTAATATTCAGTCAATCTATCTACAACACCTTTGTCTAACAGGAAGGAACAGTGTTTATTCTGAAATTGCAACATGTCCCATATGTTCATTATAAGGCTACAAATTAATTTCTTGTAATGGCTGTGATATCTTCACTAGTTCTGATATTTATAAAAATGAGATGTTTTCTATTTTTTTCTTTTTAAGATAAATGCTCAGACAGTTGTCCTGGTGCATGCCTGCGTGTTTGTATGTGTGTTTCCGTGTGTGTGTGTGAAAGAGAGAGAGATTGAAAACGGTTAAAATAAAATTTTAGTTGGTTCTATCCAGGTACATTTTCTCTACTCTGCCACCCAAGCATTATTTAAGTTGGTTTACTTTCCAGGTAGAAGAAACTGGTCCATCAAGATGAACAAAATCCATCGAATTTTGAATCCTTCAGTTATTCTCTGTAACATTTATCATTATTTGTAAGATCAACTTTGTACACAAGTTATTTCATGGTCTGATTATTGCTAACTTTCCCAGTCTTATTTCCACAATCACCCCTATGCATAGTATTTGCTTTAGGCTTATGGACCTAATTATAATAGCCCAAAAGCATGTACTGTTTCACATTTACTAGTCATTCCACCAAAAAGCCTTCCTCTTTCATATAACATGGATAATCCTTATCCATTATTTACAAAGCACTTCAAGAGGCATGGCCTCTGGAAAATATTCTGAAGATTTCTGTAAAAGGTAGACACTTACCTTTATGCCCATAGCTCCAGACTTTCAAAACAATCAAAGAAATAATTACACTATTCTAGTTTCATTATTTTACTCTCTAGAGAGATTGTAGGACCTAAGCGGCAGGACACGCATCTGAATCTGTGTTCCGGCAACTGGCCTTGAAGCAGGCACAATGGAGAGGTTCTGTAAACATTTGTTAATTTACAGTAGGTAGATTTTTGCTGTCATTGTTGTCAAACGAAATGAGACTCCTATATTACAACCTTGTGAAGAAGGATTATTTGAATTTTTTTAATCACAAGTAGAGAATTTAGCTTCAAAATTGTTTCATGTGCAGACTCATAGAAAGATTGCTTCTACAAAGTATATTTACGATCAATCCCAGTAACAAAACATACTGTGATTGTTTTGAACTAGCTATATTTTGAAAAGTTGTGACTAGTTTGAAATTCCTTTTGGAATATCAATACTAGGACTGAGTCGATGTTAATCACCCTCGAAAGATCTCCAAATTTAGTATCATGATTATACCGATAGAAGATTGCTTGGGACTATGCTTTAGACCAGACAGTGTCTGTAGCTCCTTCTCTTTCCCTCAAAAAAAAAAATCTTTTCAGTTTTTCCACCAAACAAGTACAATTTTATCCAATTCATTGTTTTGTTATAAGTTTCCTATTAAAATCACCAACTTCCTTTCCAGTCAGCCAGTTTTCTTTCAGAGACTGGCTCATCTTGTAGCAAGAGAAAAATGTTCTATCCAAATTTACATTAAAATGAATTTCATAGCAATTCAGAATGTTGACTTTTGGCAGAATTATACTTACTATGAAGAGGAAAAGAATGGGATCTGTCGATCAGCATGATGAAACTCAGCACACATCTGCCAAGTTCACTATGTATGTTGCTGAAATGTATTATTAACCTTGAACACAGTGTGTTTTGTCAAATGAAAGAAATCCCATTAAGACTGCCAATTTTAATATTAGCAACATAGCTGTATTCAAAAAAAAATAATGGGGTTTTTATAAATCGTGAAAGTTCAAGGTAGATGTTATTTTCTGGTAAAATGTGTGACTATTACCTATATATGAAAACATGATGTGAAGTATGAAACATTTTTTTCCTTTTAGTGGCATTTGTTCGGTTGGGAAAAAATCAGCCAGAGCCACACATAAGTAAAAGCATCGTTATTTTAAACAATCTTTTAAAACCTCAAAATTACAATTGGAAAATTTTTTTAATATTTTGATAATCTGAGGCATCAAAATGGGATTAGTCCACTCACAACTCTATTTCACGGAAATCATAGACTATGTCATAATAGTACTCAGAGTTAACCTTACAGAGACCAAAAACAAGGGATGCACAGAAAGAGAGGGGGTGAACTGTACTATCAACCAGTGTATGTGGCAAAAGTGGTGCGGATTCCAGTGTTATTTGTCCTGCATTTCTCCTTGGAAATTGCATGTGTACTCAGGTGTCTGCTTTGGTTAGGTTATTCCCTTCAGTTTAGTCTGCAGTCCGTTTCTTTTCTTTTCTTGATAGAAGACTGTGTGTGTGTGTGTGTGTGTGTGTGTGTGTGTGTGTGTGTGTGTGCAATACAAATTGTACAAATAAACATAGAATTATCTATAGGGCGAAGTGATGAATGGAATAACAAGACAAAAATAGAGGGAGTCATCCATTAAAGGTCACTATATTTCTATATAGAATATGTGCAAATATATCTTTGTTCTTCAGTGTATGTGTGTAGTATTCAAATGCTGCTGTAATTAAGTGAGAATTACCCATGGTGCAGAGTTGTTGAGGGAGCATTCATCTCGAATGCTATTTGACCACTCTCCTTGAAGTGAAGAGGCTGGACTCAAAAACTAATGCCAATGATCAGCTATTAAAAGAAGGCATCCCTTTTACTGCCATTCATGGTAAAGGTTTCCAGTGTTGACTCAGGTATGGTATTACGTAGTAAGAAGGAGTGAAAAATGATTGGAAAGTAAATAAGTGGTGGAAAATACTTAATCCAGTGACATGTGAAAAAAGGGGCATTTAAAGCTAGATTTATGGTATTGCATTGCAAAGTTTCTTTGATCTTAAGGTCAACAGACTTTATAAAATTTTTCATGTCAAGTTTATGATTTTTTATGGTAACCATATCTATCCCAAGTTGAGCACAGCCCTTAATGGAGTGGCGGAAACTGTTACAAATTTTGTGAGTTACATTTTCAATTGCCAAATTCGATTGATCATCTATAACACACAAGTCACTGTTGTGGATGTTTAAGGTATAACAGGGAAAACAAAAGAAAAACAATGCCCTTAAATTGCGAGCCTGTCTGGTGCACACAGAACAGCAAGAAGGCTAATGTGGTCGAAGCAAAGTGAACACGGAAGCTGAAGGATAAGGCCCTCCTAGGAGACCCAAAGTGCCCATGGCTCCCCCTGCCTTAGCAGAGGCAAACTACCACTACAACTACATTGTATTTTGACCTACCAGAGTCTATATTAATGCTATATCTGCTTTATTATTTCATGATTTTTACTGGGGATAAAGCTATGATACCACAGAAGAAACAAAATTGTGGGTGTATGCACCAAACCACAGCTAACATCCTGTTCATGATTCAGCACAGTGTCCAATCTGATGCTGTTTAAGTGAAGGACATTTTATTTCTTGTAGTTTTGATTCCAAGTTCAAGTTCAAAATTCTTCATTTAGAATCAGATAATCTTGCTTTGCCTTCATTGCCTGACTAGTGCTCTCATTTTCAACAATGCCAATAATAAACATTATATGTGTAATGTTAAATTTAGCACAGTGTAGAAGTAAATGCTATTTAAGAACTAAAATAGATAAGTGTCAGTTTTGATCAGTCATGAAAGACAAAAAATAAGGAAGTCGTGCTAAATATATATGGGCAGGTAAAGAAATTTTTCTCTAATTGGAAAGGAGAGGGGTAAAATGTTTCAGGACCTTTGAAGATATCACAATATATCCTAGAAGCTCTTAACTATTTTTAGTTTTTTGGTGTGGAATTGGAATACCTGGCTCTTCTCCTTACCAGCTTATTACATTTGTCCCTGCTGTTTTTCATATCACAGCATACTGAGAAAACAATAATGTGTTAGATAAATGGAAGAAGCAAATTCCAGTAAAAACAATAATCCTATGGACCCTGCAAGGCCCCAGCTCCACTAACCATTGTAAGAGTCGAGGGAGTCAACAACCCAGCATTAATTTTGAATATTACAGTGAGTGAGAATTTCCAGGCTGGAAGTTAGTTCTGCAGTTGGGTTTGCGTTTTTTTCTCTCTCATTCTAAATTTGAAATTTTACAAATAATCTCTAAATTCAAGTATTTGATTTTATCTACCATCAGCAACCAAAAAATTTATATACTGGACCAAATACTATTGAATCAAAGTCTGATTTTCCCATTCTTGCTCTAGTCATTTTGATCTTTATTTGTCTATTTTCTCGATCTTTTCAAATTGAAGAAAAAAACAGAAAACAGTGGGCTCTGGTATAGCAATGGACTTTTGGCTCATGTGGCATCAACAATCAGGTAAAAATACTTAAAAAATTAAACTTTATTTGGATTCATTATATATCCACTTTTAATTTAATTTTCTCACACAGTGAATATTGATCTCCTAAAGAAATTCCATACAATCTAGATTTTAAAAATGAATAAACTTACATTAAAATGTGATTGAAATGTCATCACTATATACAATTACTTTCCAAAAAGCATGTAAAAACATTCAAAATTCAAACAAAATTGCATTTCCAAGGGAATCTCACATAATACTACATATATATATGCACACACACATATATATATAACAAAGAACTTTATTGATTCTGTTCTATAATTTTGAATAGTCAGAAATGTATCTGCATTGGCTCAAATTCCACTAAATTAATAATATTTAGTCAATTTCCTTTGTATTTATGTATACTTTTTTCTAATTTAGTAAACTAACAGAATTGGCATATTTCAATTTAAACATTAACAGTGAGAGTATCTAACTGATTTACTAAACTTGATTGCAACATGATCAACTTATATGAAGAATATTTGTTTACAAAGTCACAATAAATTTACGGCAAAGATGAATCCATTGATATAACATATTTACAATGTATTTCCAAGAAAAAGAAAATGTGTAAAATAGTTGATTATAACCTTAAAGAGTAGCTCAGGTGTTTATCTTGGTTTTGTTTTGAGAGCAAAAGTTTTTATATTCCTACTTTTATATTCACTACTTTTTTCCTATTTCATGACCATGTATGAGACATAAAAGGGGCTTATTATAAGGAGCACTGAATGGGATAACCTCTTTCAGACCAGGCTTTTCACCACCATTTTGATCGCATTTAAATACCTTGAATGTATTTAAGCGATCAAAGTCTGTCTGCCAATTATGTAATCTCCGTTTTGTAATTTGAGAGAACTTTCAATACAGGTAATAGGATGTGAAATTGTGAATTGTACAAATGCTATTAAAGCCTATTTTATATTTTGGACAAATGTGATTATTTTACATTCTACAATGTGGATACTATCATTACTTGAATAGTGTATGTTTCCACTATACTAAATACAGCATAACACATTTTTATTAAATGAAAACAACATTAAATGTATTTATAAACTGGGCTAAGCCATTATAAAATGTTATAAATTTGTTTTACTATGGTATCCTAACTGCACAAAAAGGATAATTATTAATTTCCTGCAAAGCAAAACTAAATTGGGTCATCAGTTTCAAATGAGACTTATGCAGGAAAACAATAAAATAAAACACATATTTCAATTAGTATCTTGAAAACATGAAATAACATTAGGTGTTCTTTCTATATGCAAGGGAATCAATCTACATTTTAAGATATTTAGGTTACTTTCAAATTTTGATTGTTCAAAAAATTGATAGAGTTTAAAAATATGCTGTAAGTAAAATAATAACACATGCACTAAATAAAATACAATAGCTCTTACTCTTCTGATACTGTGTTTTTCTAACAGTTTTATAATGTATAAGTCAGATTAGTAAAAGGAATATTTCCTTTCATTAAATAAGCTATTATTTCTCAAAAAATTCTATCTTGAATAAGGTCATGATACTTTTAGATGTTCCAATGTCACATTTTGGTGGCTATTTAGAGATTTAAAGGTTAGCATCAAGAGGAACAGGCAAAACTTTGCTTAAATAAATCACAGTATTGATCATACTTGGGCAAGGATAAGATATATTATAGGGTTTCTGAGCTGTAGAAATACATATTTTTTTAAAAAAATCACTAGAATGCTAGGGCATTAATTTAATTCAGAGTAAAAAATGTTATAATAAGGCACTATAATTTTGTTATTTTCTACATTGTATAGAAAAACAAAAACATGAAGTATTGCCTTATAATGTGATGATTAACTCTGTCTAAATTTTTCCCCTACAGTTTTTGAATATAACATCATGATTACTGAGTATGAAAGGGTACATTTAAAAAACAGCAGCATAGTAATAATTCCACAAAGCATACAAGTTACACATCCTATCGACTCTTTGCATGTAGCAACATACAACAGACTCTGTTGGTCAAGACTACTCAAATATAACCTCTTCAAGGAGGTTCAGCTTTTTGCTGGCAATCCACGGTGGCAAATGACAACTACTCTCCAAAGAGCATGTCCTCTGACTCACTGTTCATTGCTTTATCTACTACACCATGTTGCCTCATAGCTATAAGCTCATGTTTTGATGCATGAGAAGTGTCCAGATACCAAGTACACTTTAGATATAAGTAGAGCAGAAAACTGACTTTAGAAAACTTAGATGCCTGAGATTAATTTTAGCCACATGCACAGCATTCACTTAGACTTATGGGCATCATGGATGCCTATAAGAATGGAACAGATATTTTGTTTTCCCTCCCAATATAGAGATTTCAATCTAAGTGCTTTGACTCATATATAACTGAGCATAAGATTTTATTCGAAAATGTAGGGAAAAACATTTTTTAATAAAATGTTATGGCATATATTAGTTAATTAAACTGCATTATCAAATTTTTCTTTGTATATATTCTAATTTTAAGTAGGTTTGCCTTTTTGATAAAACCATTAAGATGCAGAAATATTTTAACCACCTCAGTAAGCTCAGATATTAAATAACACTGTTAGGTATTTATTAACCTGTTTGAAAATGTTGCCCAAATTCAACAAAGCTAATTTTATTGCATTTGATATTAAAATATTTCTTCTGATAATAGTAAGTTCTGTTGTGTGCAATGGACACTCAGGGTTGAAATAAAACAACACTCCCATCAGGAAAGAGGGAACTGTCCCTTTTGCCTATTTAAGTTGGCCTGAAAACATCTCATTCATCTTGAGAATTAAGTATCATACGTGATAAAATGTTAAATATACTTAGAAAATGTGTTTTGTTCTTTTTTTACTAAAAAATTTGACCTTAAAGTGTTATTTTCAGTAATTTTGTCACAGCAAAATGAAATGATGCAATTTTGGCTAATATGTTCAGTTAGATTATACAATTTACATTAAAGATGATTTATATTTATATTATCAGAAGCTGTCAAGAAATAAGTGAAAATGATAAAAGTGTTATTTTAAATATAGCCTCAAACCAATAAAAAAGAATAGAGCAGTTCTCAGAAATGGTCTAGTTATTCATAACACTTGGCTGCTTCTTATAGTCCATTTTATCAGTGATTGCTTGTGCAATTTGTTGAGATGAAATATTGACCTGAAGTCTTGGGACTGTGTTTTAAACTAAATAGAGGAGTTTCTTTTTTAAAAAATTCCTTACATATGTTTCTATTTTCTTTCCTAACATGTAGTAGATAACAGTGTTTTCTGGTGAAACTAATTTTGCTACCCCCATATAGTGTTCAATTGAATAGTTTAGTAATAAGTAGGGCCTACTACATGGGGAGTAACTAAACAGTTTTGTTATATCCTGTCTTCTCTAGAAGCATCTTTTGAGTTTTGATATCCCATGTACATGTTTAAATAAAGCTAAAAGTGAAATAAAGCTAAACAATATAAATGGAAGGATTCATTTTTTATATGCTTATGTGGGCTTCTAAATATTTTTATCCACATAAACCATGCAATAAGATGAAGTGACTTCCTACCTGAAAAATCAGTCTTTCATCTACATTATTGCAATACATTTTTAAAGATCTCTAATTTGGGTAAAGTAGCTTGAAATTTAAAGTTGTATGAATACTTCCTCTTCAGAATGTGCTGAATTGATTTATTTAAAAGCACTTACAGAATAACTAAATACAGACTGTATCTTGTAACTTGTAATGATGTCTATTCATCAAAACTGACTCATATTATTAATAAAACACCAAATAAAATCCAGTAAGATTTTCTGGAAATTGATAAAATAACTATAAAATTTATGTGGAGATATAAACAGCCAAGAATAATCAATCTAAGACTACGAAAGAAAGATTAAAATACAAACCTTGAGGTCATAGCCTACCAGACATTGAAGCCCCAAATGCTAAAACATTAGAGTGTGGTATTGGCATATACATAAATAGGTTAATTAAGAAAGATAAAATGCAGACACAGTTCCATAAATATGCTATAAATTGATTCATGGCAAGGATGACATGGTAGGGCAGTATGAAAATATGGTAAATAGCAGTGAGATAATGTACAGCTATACATGAAAAATAAAACTTGTACCCCAGCTCACACAATGAAATATCAGTCACAAGGGAATTATTATTCAAAACATAAACCAACCTCTTATAGAAAAATAAAGAAAATAATTTACCTGGCTTTGGGGAAACAATAATTTTTAAAACTAGACAAAAAGCTGCTATCAAGACATTTCCCCAAAGAGGACATACCGAAGACCAATACACATATGAAAAGATGCTCAGTGTCACTAATTATGAGAGAAATGAAAAAATAAAACCACTGTAAGATCACATCACACCTGTCAGATTGTTTACCATCAATAAATCAACAAACAGCAAGTGCTGATGAGGATGTGGAGCAAATGGAACCCTCGTGCACTGTTGGTGGGGATGCAGACCGGCGTGACCATGTGGAAAGCAGCACGGAGTTACCTCGAAAAGTTAAAAATGACCCAGCAATTCCACTTCTGAGAATATATTTGAAGAAACATATTAGTCATGCAAAAGAATTACTTAAACGAAACAATGAAAAACACTAAGAGTTAGTAAAAATATCGATCTAAGGAACTTTTGTATACTGTTGATGAAGGGGCAAAATTGGTAAGTCAGCTGTTGAAAGCGTAGAGACTTGTTTGGCAGATTCTTCAAAACCATACCCTGTAGCTCAGAAAATTCACTTCTAGCTACATACCTCAAAGAAATGAGTAAACATGTTTCCAAAATACATGTATATGAATATTCATGACAACAACATTATAATAGCTATAAACTGGAAGATATTAAATATCCATTAGTAATGTAATAATAAAGTAAATTGTGGCAAACTATATAGTAATTTATAAAAATTAATATTCATTCAAATGAATGAATCACTGCTCCATGCTATAACAATGTACAGCTTTGTAAATATAATGTCTAGTGAAAGAAGCAAAAAGCAAGAGAAAAACTACTATTTATACTGAATCTGCCTTTTGAACCAGTGATTCCACTACTGGGAATACATCAGAAGGAACCCAAAACACTAATTCGAAAGAACACAAGCACTCTTATGTTCATTGCAATATTATTTATAATTGCCAAGATATGGAAACAGCCCAGTGTCTATCAACTGATGCGTGGATAAAATAACTATGGGGCACTCACACAATGGAATACTAATCAGCTATAAAAAAGAGAAAATTCTACCCTTTGCTACAGTGTGGGTGGACCTAGAGAACATTATGTTAAGTGAAATAAGCCAGTCAGAGAAAGACAAATACCACATGATTTCTCTTATATGTGGAATCTAATGAACAAACTGAACTAAACAGCAAAACAGAGACAGATAAATAGATGGAGAGCACATGACGGCTGGTGGGAGGGGAAGTTAGAGGGTGGAGGGTTGGAGCAAAAGGGGTAAAGGACTCAAGGACATGGACAACAGTGTGTTGATTGCTGCGGGGAGAGGAGTATAAGGGGATTAAATGGTAATGGGAAAAGTACAATGAAGATTAAATAACAATTTTACAAATGAAAAATAGAATAAGCAAAACAACCTAACATTTGGGAAGACACTTAAGCTGGTACTTTTCAGGGGCTACAGAGATTTATAAATGTCTTTAGAAGCCTTCTGGGTTGCTAATACTATTCTGATTCTTATAGGTGAATTTGCCTTATTAATGAAGACCATAAAATAATACATGATTTGTGTATTTTTATGTAGGGATGTTAAAATTCAAATAAAGATTAAAAATTAAAATGTTAAAGGATTTATGGGTCTGGAGATATGAATTTTTATAATTTTATTGACTGATTTTAAATATTGGGTTTATTTTGCTGTTATGATATTTGTTAAGGAGTGAGAAAGAAGTCAATTGTTCAGTTTTATGATTATTCAAATATATATGACAATCAATATTGATTTCAGATTATCAATATTCTTTTGTCTTTCATTTAAAGCCATAATTTACAAAAAAAACAATTTAGTGGCCCTGGCTGGTGTAGCTCAGTGGATTGAGTGCTTGCCTGTGAACCAAACAACCATGGTTCGATTCCCAGCCAGAGCACATGCCTGGGTTGCAGGCCAGTTCCCAGCAGGGGACGCACGAGAGGCAACCATACATTGATGTTTCTCTCCCTCTCTCCTTCCCTTCACCACTAAAGATAAATAAATAAATAAAAGTCTTAAAAAAACAATTTAGTAAATAGTTCTAAAATTTTAGACCTCAGAAAACTTGTTAGAGAAAAAAATAGTTCTTGTTTTATATGACCATTTTGCCCATCAATTTTAATTAAAATGTACACATTGGTGTTTAGCAGTAGAATATGCTTAAGGGGAAATCAGATATTTCTATTAGGTCTAAAATGTCCACTAGGATAAAAGAGAAAACAACAATTTTTAATCAGTAATACAAATCTGATGATTTTTTGTTCTATTTCTTTAAAAAATGTCATTGGGGTTTAGATGGGGGTTGCATTAGATCTGTATATTGCTTTGCGTAATGTGAGCATTTTAACTATGCTTATTCTTCCAATCCATGTACACAAAATATCTCTTTATTTCATTATGTCTTTTTCAATCTCTTTTAAAAATGCTTTGTAGTTGTTAGTACAGAGGTCTTTCCCATCCTTTATTAAGTTTATTCTTAAATATTTTATTTATTTTGTTGCAATTACAAAGGAACTTTTTTCATTTCTTTTTTGGAAATTTTATTGTTAGTATACAGGAATGCAGTATATTTTTGTAGCTTGATTTATTTGTAGCCTGCAAGTTTACTGTATTTATTTATTGTTCCTAATAGTTTTTTTTTAGTGTAGCCTTTAAGGTTTCCTCTATAAAGAAACATGTGCCTGCAGAAAGTGACACTTTTACATCTTCTTTCCTAATCTGGAAGCCTTTTATTTCTCTCTTTTTCTTGATTGCTCTGGCTAGGACTTCCAGTACTATGATGAACAAGAGTGGTAAGAGTGGACATCCTTATCTTCTTCCCAATTTTAGAGGAAAAGCTTTCAGTTTTTTACCACTGATTATAATATTACTCAAGGGTTTGTCATATATGACCTTTAACTTTATTATGTTGAGGTACTTTCTTTTATACTTATTTATTGAGTGTTTTAATCATAAATGGATGTTGTATTGTACCTAATGCTTTCTCTTCATCTGTTGATAAGATCATGTGATTTTCACCCTTTATTTTGTTTATGTGGTATATTTCATTAATCAATTTGCCTATCTTGAACTATCCTTCTGCCCCTGGAATAAACCCAACATTATTTTAATGCACTATTTTTAATGTGTTGTTGTATTTTATTTGTTAGTATTTCGCTTAGGATCTTTGCATCCGTATTTATCAGAATATTGGTCTGAATTTGTGTGTGTGTGTGTCACCCTTTCCTCATTGAATGTGTTCAGAAGCATTGCCTCTTCTTCAATGTGTTGGAAGAGTTTGGAAAGGCTAAATATGAAATATTTGAATGTTTGGTAGAATTCATTAGTGATGTCCTTTAGTCCTGGACTTTTATTTCTGGGGATATTTTTGATGGTTGTTCAATTGCCTCATTGTAAGTTGGTCTATTTAGGTTTCCAATTTTTCATGATTCAGTATAGGAAGGTTATATATTTCTAGGAACTTACTCATTTCTTTTACATTATTAAATTTAGTGGTATGTAGTTTTTCATATTATGCTAGTATGAGTTTTTGTATTTCTGTGATATATGTGGTAACTTCTCTTTCACTTCTGATTTTGTTTATATTAGTCTTTTTTCTTTGTTTTCCCTAATATATTTATTTAATGCTATGAATTTCTCTCTAAGCATTGTCACTGCTGAATCCCACAAATTTTAAGTTATGTTTTATTTTAATTTAGTTTACAATACATTTTAATTGCTCCCAGAATGTCTGACTTTCTCATGAAGAGAAAATATCAATTGGTCCATATGTAATACTTTAAACTTGATCTAGTATCACTTAACCTAGGAGAAATTCCTGGACATAACTCCCCTGTGGTAAAAGTTATACCAAGATATTAATGCTGGCAAAATATTTTTGGCTATTTTCTTTTAATATAAATTATAAATAGATTTTTCTTGAGATTTCCACTTTTAATTATTTCATACACATTTATAAGAAAAATATAAAGACAGATGTATACTGACCATACTTTGGGAGTGAAATTAAATCAGTATAGAAGAGAGATTAATGACTATGTCTTTATACATCTTGATATATTTATTTATTTTCCTAATTATGTGGATAAAAATGTGGTTCTTTAAATATTTACAAAAACAACATAAAACCATATATGCCTATCCTTAATGTAAGTTCACAAAGGTAGTACATTTTAATATATTCAACAGTTTATTGGCTTCAATATTTTTTTGACATCTGGTATTTTGGATTTCCTATTGTAAACATATATAGGGTAATTTATATATCATATATATGTAACTTCTTTCAACATTCTCTGACAGTGCTTTTATAGTAGTTCTTCAGTTTTATTTATTTTTGGTCTCAATTGGTTGGAATTTGTAATGAAGAAATGGTTTTTCATGAAGTTCATGTAGATTATATATTTTCTGAACTTTTGCATATCTAAAGAATATCTTTTGATTACCTTCACACATGAATAACAAAGCAGTTGTATTGTGAATCCTTATATCATAGGCCTTTTCTCTTAAAATAATATAACATTTCCCTTTTATTCTTTGACACTTTTGTGAAACAGAGGATAAACATGGTATATTTTTCTTTCTTTCCATATAAATTGACTTATTCTCTTGGAAAGTTTGGATTTGATGATATTGTTTAAATGTATTCATTTTACCCAAAATAATGGAAGTGTTTTCTCTTGATATTAATATCTTTATTTTAAATAAGCGAATCATTCCACAAATTAAGTCTTTCTTTATCACAGAAATTTTATTTTTGTATTTATTCAGTATCCTTTTCAGTAACCTGAAGTATTTTGTTATCAACCTCAACACATGCCAATACCTCCTATATGGTTTTATTTTTAAAATTTTCTTTTATATATGAGAGATGTCCTCTTATCTGTTTTAATGTTTGTTGTATAACTTGTACACTCTACTATATGTAACATACATAGATTTTGTATATGCATTAGCAATTTTCTAATCTCTGTGCAGTTTAATTGCTTTCCTGTAAATGTCTCATTTCTCCATCATGCTTCTTATCATCTGATGGATATTGAATTATTATTATTATTATTATTATTATATCTTTTATTATTTTATAAAATCCACATTTTCTTAATTACTTTTAAAATTACAGAACTAGTGTTAATATTTCTTACATTAGGCATATTTTTAATGATGCAAATCATTTCTTCCCCCAAAATATTTTCTATTGTGGGCAAGGTATAGAAAATTTCCTCTATCTTATATTTTTTGTCTATTTCATATTATTTTATTCTTGCAGTGACATTTTGAACAATAATAGGTGTGATCCTTTCCTTGTGTTCAATGTTTTATGTCCTAATGAAGCACTGTCCGCAATGACTAGAGATGCTCTGCCAATACACTATCCAAACAGCAGCCACTGCTAGTCACATGTGTCTGCTGAGCACCTGAAATACAGCTAAGGAACCTGAGAATGCAACAGTTTAATTTAATTTAACTTTAGTTATTATAGATGCAAATTCAAACAACCACCCGTAGCTAGCCAGTATAGTTCTAGGTGGTGCCATTGTAATGTATATTTATATATTTTTTCTTTTTTACTGAATCTCTTTGGTTTATATTTTATTAACGTCTATTTTACATTTTCATTGGATCACTGATTGTATTATTTCTTTTTCAGAAACACTTTCTAATGTTCTTACCAAAATTTTAGTTAGATTTGCAAATATGGAGCTCAGTAAGACAGTTTTTAAAGCAATTGCTTAAAAAAAACTAAAGAAGGTTTTGCATTTTTTTTTGGTGAGTACATTTAAGTTCTACCCTTTTAGCAAATTCTCTTACTCTGTTTCCATACCCTGGTTATGCTCCTTAGATGTTTCCATACCCTAGTTGTTATAAATAATGCTGCTATAAAAATATAGACGTACAGATATCTCTTCGAGATCTCTCTTTGTCTCCCTAAAATCAATAAACATACACTTGGATGAGGATAAAAAAATACACTGTCTAAAATCAGGGGCAAAATAAAGTTAATTTTGATATTTTTAAATAAAATTCATCTGCTGTTTCAAGATGCATGACTGTGGTATCTCCTGACATCACTTGACACATGTTGGAATTACAGGATACTTATCTTAGACTCTGTAGAAGCAAAAAGTAATGACAGTAACAAAATCTGTTAGGCAGGGATTCCCAAACTCCAGTCTCCACTGGGGTCTTGTTGGTTATTTAACTGGGTAAAATAGTCTGGGCTTAAGTTCATATGTATTCGCCTTGTAACTACATTACAGCTCACTTGGCTGTGGTGAGCACAGCCAAGGCAAGTGGTGCTATTTCACTGCAGCCAAGCGCTGTCAGGTTCAAATTAATGTTCTTTGCTGCCAGCACTTACAGTTTTTTCAGGAGAAGTTGTATTTTTGTACATTTATGTGAAATCTTCCAACTTTAAACGTTAGTTGCAACTTCTAAACATGATAAAAACCAGAGTAAACAAGTCTGTAGAATGCATATGTTCCCTACAATGGCAGTTGCAGCATTTTTATTAAGAATGAAGATCGAAAGCTTAAACCACCAAGTGTCAATAAACAGGAAAGTGCCTCTTGAGACCACTGAGGAAGATGTGGCACCAGACTGCCCCTGAAATGATCCTCTTTTAGTTTTATGAAACTTTTGTTTAAATAACTGAAAAATAATATATGCTTCAAAGAACATACTTGATTGTTTTTTATTGCTAAATAGTCAAACCATCAAATGTAATTCTAGATAATTTATAGATGAAAGAGCTGAATATGTAAAATTGTAGCAATAAATTGTACTTACAACAAAAGCAAAATAGTGTTAAGAAAAATGTAATAACCATATTGTTTAGTGGAATCATACTTAGGGATAACAGAAATTCTATTTTAATCTAGTAAAATTTAATTTGTAAGACAGCATTTTATGGTATTTTATTACTATTTTTGCTGCTATTTGAGGGAGAATACCAAGAAGAGATTTCAAGGTATAAGTCCATTATTTTTTTAAATTAGAGAAAATGTCATAGCTTCTTGTAAAAGTTCTGAAAGAAATCATAGAAATACATGATTGTTAAGATGTTCAGTGTAATAAGTTATCATTGAGTACTTAATGATGTTTAATTGAAGAAAAAAAGAAAAAAACACTTCCTGGGAAACCATGTCTTATTGGTAAGGAATGCACTAAATGACATATGAGTAAATTACATCTCTCATATTAATGTTTGTAGTTCTTCAGTAAA
>PVKM010030428.1:0-17287 GCA_004027735.1 Carollia perspicillata
TGCGAGCTGCACGGGCCAGGCCGGGTCTCTAGGTCACTCTGCTGCCACGTGGCTGTGTCTGCGCACTGTCCGTGCCTTGACATCTCCTGGGGGAGCACATACTCTCTCCACTGCTGTCTCCTTGGAGACTTGGGCCAGCGTCAGGGGAGACCCGGACCATGCTCACCCAGCTGGTTTGCAGAAATGGGCGCCTGGGTCAGAGTCAGATCTGCCCCAGATCTGGATGACTGGGCGGCTTCCCTGGAGACCTAGAGGGGCCCCAGGCTTGGGCTAGACTGGGACCCTCAGTGCGCTGCAGCCTCGCGTGCCTTTGACAGCGGTCGCTGACTGTGCCGGCCGTGTCTGGGCACGACTGCTTCCCGGGTTCCCGGGGTCATCATCGGGGGATGTGCAGCCGGAACGCCAGCGCCCCCGTGAGCTCTCAGAGGGGATTAACGGTGAAGATGCAGGGCCGAGCAGAGTGTGTCCGTTGGGGGCACCACTTAGAGCTGCAGCGGGTGGCAGGTGCCCTTGCATAAAGCCTGGCCGCCTCTGGCTCCTCAGGCTGCTTCGTGTCGGGACTATACCTGGAAGGCGCCGACTGGGATATAGACAGAGGCTGCCTCATCAAGAGCAAGCCCAAGGTGCTGGTGGTCAACCTGCCGATCCTGAAGGTCATCCCCATCGAAGCCCACCGCCTCAAACTGCAGGTGGAAGGCTCGCCCCGCTCTCCTCTCCCCTCCCCTCCCCATTCCCCCTCCCCAACCCCGGCTGTAGGTACACCTTGGGTGGGGGAAGCCCATGAGGCAAGATCCCAGTGTGAAGTCCCATCCCGGGCAAGTGCATGCGCACACATGCGTGTACACGGAGACTTTCGCAGGGGGCAGGTTCAAATTCAGGAGCTATGGTCCAGACCAACTTCAGGAGAGACTGCTGGTTTCTCATTAAATTTGGTGGGCAGGGGCTGAGTCACACCACCTGGTGTGAACAGGGCACGCCTCCTGCTTTGCCTGGCCTGGGACCTCTTCTGATGAGCGTGCCCCCTTACGTTAGCAGGGTCGCCCTGCAGAGCCCCCGCCATGTGCTTTCAGACGCAGCCCGGCAGGGGAGCCCTGCACCCCAACACTTAGATTAAGGCTCCGCCCCCTCCAGTGATGGGCTCTGGCCTCTGCCCACCGGACTCCTCACACACCTTTCCTTTGCAGAACACCTTCCGGACGCCCGTCTACACCACCTCCACCAGAAGGAACGCCATGGGCGTTGGCTTGGTCTTTGAAGCCGACCTCTTTACCACGAAGCACATTTCTCACTGGGTGCTGCAAGGGGTTTGCCTCACCCTGAATTCCGATTGACCCTCTGGGCGAAGGGGACTCGCGAGGAAGGGCCAAGCCTGCTGCCATTTCTTGGGGCCTCTCAAGAGGCAGCAGGGGGCTGGACAACAAGTTTCCTTTCATTTTAAATCAGCCGTTCTAATTTCTTTCCATATGAATTAACCTGCATAGTTTTGTTTTTGAAGCTGTTTTTTTAAGGACTCAAAAAAGTAAATTCCAAAGGACAGCATTTTAAGACGTTGAGTGTTTTATTTTCATTCTCAGAGGAAACACTTGATTAAGCCTAAGGCAAAGTGAGAATTCTAACGTAGATTTCCAAAGGCGTGTGTTTGATCATCTGGGTCTGTGGTCTGTTTCGGCAGATGCCTCTTTGGGGCAAGAGCTGCCTGCAGAGGTGTGGGCAGAAGGCCCTGGCTGCTGGGCGGATAGGCGGCCCGAGTCACCCCCAGCCACCCTCCCGCTTCCAGAACCCTCTGGCACCGCTCCTCTGTCTCTCGCCTGCCCTGTGCAGGTGAGGCTGTTGAGCTTGGTGCTGAATTCCTGCACAAGCCCCTACCCCAATTGTTTGGGTCTGTGTGGGGTTGGGCGCAGACTCACAACCTCCGAGACTGGAGGCTACTGGGTGTCCCTTCCTTCTGCATACCACAGGGCCAGCCTGGAGCCTGGGCCGGGCTGACACGGTGGGGCGGGGCTGAGCACCCACAGAGGGTGGGGGCAATCATGGGCAAAAGTAGTTTTTGCCACAACTTCAGAAGACCAGAATGTTGTAAATGGTAGTTCTGGGCCACGAGAAAGGAGACGCCTCTTTCCGGAAGTGAACCCACAGCCCCCACGGGCCAAGTCCCCGGGGGAGCCCACTGTCTGGGTGAGAACACAGCAGTTTCAGGGAGGCCCTGCTATGCCTGTCCCTCCCAGTCATCTCCCTCCCTCCGCTGGTTTAATAAAAGACACAAAACAGAAAGGAGGCAGGTTTAGAAAATAAAGTTTGTTGGGATCTTGAACATTTTGGAGAAAACTAACAAAAAATATGAACACACTTCAGGTGGTGGTGATGGAAGGAGTAGTATCATCTTATTTAGTGCCTGTGACATACACATACAGCCGCTCGGTCACGGTGTCGCCCTGGGGAAGGTCTGCGGGAGGTTACAGGGGCTCAGGAGGGAGCAGGGCCGCCCTGCACAGGCAGTCTGGGAAACGCGAGTGGCTATCGGAGCTCGCTAACGCCGAGCAGCGTGCAGCCGCGGCCCGCGCTCCGGCTGAGCGTGCTGACACACGCGGAGCGGGGCGGAGAAGCAAGCCATTCGGCACACAGGTGTCTGGCCACGGTGGCTAGTAAACAGGTGTCTGCGGCAGCAGGGACACGATCGCATTTTGGTGTGAGAGCAAGTGGAGTGGGGGGATAATCTGTTGACAAGTCTGAAAACAGTTTGGCATGCATGAAAATTAAAAAAAAAAAAGGTGTGTGGGTGGAGTTTTCCTAGCGGTGATCACAGTGCATGGGCGGCCTAGGGTGAAGGGCGCCTGGCAGGCCTCACACAGTTCTGTCTGTCCCTGAGTTCTTCCTGACGACTTTGCCTCCGTTCACCTGGTCGACTGCCAGTGTCTCCACCTCGGCTGGGGCCTGCGATGAGGCCCCGTGGGGGATGCGATGGGCCACACCCACGTGGACCTTGTGCTGCTTCTCACGGGCCGGGCTGTGCTGCTCACTGGATCCCCGGTCGGAGGCGATGGGGGGGATGACCAGGGGCCTCTCCTTGACGAGGTGCATCTCAGCCGACTCCCTGGCCAGCAGGAACGGGGTGGGGTCGGGCATGGCATCCACCGGTTCCCGCAGCAGTAGTTTCCGGCTCTCGGCCCCCAACCTGTAGACCTCATCAAACTCCGGGTGCAGGGGGGCAGAGAGGCTCTTCTTCATGCGGCGGCGGGGAGTGTCAGGCAGCTTGTCCCTGGGAGGGGCTGGCTTGTAGCCGGCCACGGGGCTCGCCGATGGGCTGCCGTCCGAGGCCCCGCTAGAGCTGAGCAGCCTCCTCTTGGTGGCATGCAGCTGGGAGGTCAGGTAGGCGATGGTGCTGGCGCGCTGCTCCAGCTCGCCCGACAGCATGTTCAGCTTGTGGCTCTTGACCTTGAGCTCCTCTAGGTACCTCTTCTCCCGCTCCTTGATGGTGTTCTCCAGCACCGCGATCATGGCGTTCTTCTGCTCCAGCTCCCGCAGCAGCTCGGCATTCTCCTGCTCCTGGACCTTTAGCTGAGCCTCCAGCTCCTCACATCTTCTCTGCAGTTCGCTGCTTCTGGAAGGGGTGTCTCCTGGAAGCGTAAGCACAGGCACCAGCCTGAGAACCCAACAAAGAGGCAGGAAGGCCTGGGTGTGGGGGTCCTGCTCCCACCAGGGGTCAGCGGCCGGCTCCTACAGGGCAGGGGGCTGGGGATCTCCAGCGCCCGGGCAGCTCTCAGCTCTCAGTTTACTGTATAAAAGAAGGTTTCCAAATTTAAGAACTGCTGAAGCTACCATGCACAATTTCAGAGTTTTCGGCATTTCACCAAGTACTTGAGACTGAATCACAACAGACCCATCTGCGTGCCTGGGAGCGGTGTCCTCAGTGCCTGCTCCGTTCAAATCACCGTTCTCGACTTTTTACGGCTGTAAAAATTCTCTATGTCTGATGCACAAAAACTCTGAAGTTGCAGAGGGGACAGATGTCCGGCTGCCACCTCTCCTCTGACACGTTCCCCCCCTCATCGTCTCTCAGGGTGTGGTGTCCCTGTGACTGTGCTCGGGGCCCGGTGACTCCTGCTTCCGCTACCCCAACCCTTCAGCCCTCCCGGGTGCAGGCCGATCTGTGCGGCTGAGTGGGGTCTGCAGAGGCAGGAGGCCTGGTCCCAGCACAGCTCTCAGACGGGGCAGCCGCGTCAGAGTTGTCAGTGATGCCAGGGCCCCGGGGAGGGAGCCCATGCCATCCTCCCTCCCCCAGATTCTACGGCAGCTCTGCCGAGAGCCAGCACCCTGCTCTGATAATTTTTCACTCTTTCATAGGACTGTCCCCCATCCTTCTCTGCACACACATCCTTTCTAGAGGTTTCTGTCTCACCCCACGAAAGTTGCGTGTGCACTGAGCTGTAGCAGCGGCTGCTGTCCATCAGCTAAGGCAGTACTTGCTGAGCCTGCCTGAGCTGGCACTTGGAATACAGATTCCCAGGTCCCAGCCCGGACTCTTGCAAGCAGAGCCTCCATGGGAGAACCCAGGACTCTTGTGTTTCCCACCGTGTCCCTGGAGCGGTGTGGGATGGGCAGGTTCTGCGGGGGCTAATGCAGAGCAATAGTTTTTACCCCCAGGAGGGCACAGCCCCCTCCAGGCCGCCTATGAGGCTTCCACTGCCATCATGAGACACGCCATGCCAATCAGTGCCACAAGCCCCTGCCACGCACGAGGAGCCAGAGCTGGAGAGAAGGTGGCCTAGGACTCAGGGCTGAGAAGAAGTCTGGGCCAACAGGGGACAGGACGTGAGAGTGCCTTGATGTCTTTGGCTCAATGACAAGGGAGTGGGCTGGGGTCTCTGACAGGAGGTGTCCTGTTCTCCCAAGTCCCTGGAGGCCCAGTTCCTGGCCCAGGGCCACAGGGTGGGGCTCCTGGCATCCTTCTTCTACCTGGGGCCCCTGAGGGTGTGTCAGCACCTCCTCTCCTGCAGCAGACACACAGGTGTCTCAGCTCCGGAAGGCACACCCAGGAGACTGAGGCAGGAGGGATGCAAACGGCAGCTGAGTGTCCGGCGTGTGCTAAGCCTTGTGGAGGTGGCCCGTGACCTGGACAAGGACCCGGGCCCACTTGTGAGTAATAACTGCCACTGCCTCTTGTGTGGGCGCTGCGCTTTCTGAATCCCCACCTGCCCCCGGGAATCCGGCTCTTTGTAACGGGCTGCAGAGGCCCAGGCTCACCTCCTCTCCCTGGCTGCCCCCTGGCTGGTGTCTCTGGGGGCCCTGAGGACTCTGGGTGGGGGAAGGGTTCCTGGGACTAGGGTCTAAAAAAAGATGCTCAGTGACATTTGGGGGCCACCCAGCAATTTGACCACTCCCTCAACCAGTATTTAGCAACCATGGTACTGCCCTGTGCTACGTGAGAGGCTGGGGCAGGGCACTAGGACCCTGCTCCTCCTCTTTCTCTCTGATTTAAATTGCAGTTATTTCTGAGTGACAGAAGGAACACGTGTTTGCTGTAGACAAGCAGAATGTCCCTCAGCGCCTGAGAGGCACTGCCAGTGTGGGCGTCCACCAGGAGGAGACAGAAGCACTCACTCCGGCCACCCCACTGCCCCCTGGAACCTCCCTCCCACTGTCTCCAGTGCAAACCGGCCACCCACACAGGCCACAGCCGGAGGAGTGCTGTTCACGTTCGGGGAGGACGGTCTTACCTGTCTGTTCGGAACTTTTGAGTGTCAGCTCGTAAGTTAAATCTGAAAAGGAACCACAGGCATTAACGCTGTGAGGTCACGGTGCATTTCAAAAGCTTTGCTAGCTCTGAAAACACTGAACTCATCAGCCGGTGAATCCTGCCTGGGTCAGGGTGAGAGGCAAGTGTGAGAGCAGCAGAAACTAGTAGCAGCCCGTCCTCACTGGGGTTTGGAGGGAACCCTCCTTTCCCCTAAAGCACACCCCAGCATCCACACCAGCATGCAGCTTGCTCTGCTATGGTATTACACTTCGGTCGGTGGTTCCGAAACCCGTTGCCAATTCTAACCACTGCATCTCGATCTCTCAAGCTCAGGCTGTGCCAAGAAAAGGGCTTTGCGGCTTTTTTTGAGCACACTCGTCAAGCAGAGGGCGAGGCCTGTCGTGCATGTGGTCTCTGTGACGACAGGTCCCCCGCATCAGAGAGCAGCGAGCACCCCCACCCCCACCACTGGCCTGGTGGACCAGCCACGCGTGAAGCTGCCCCGGTGACGGCTCCTGCTCTGCAGGCTGGCCGGCCGGCACTGCGTGGGCACCTGTGCAGTGCTGCTGCAGCCGCCGGATCTCGGCGTGCAGGCCCTTGAGCGTGCCGGCGTGCTCCCGCTGCAGGAACAGGAGGTTCTTCTGCGCGCTGTGCAGCTGGTTCTCCAGGTTTGCGGTGGCCATGCTGGCATCTGGGGGACCTGCAGGAAAACACAGAGCCCGGTGGCTGTCCCTGGCAACGAGGCCACAGGGAGGAGGACGCTGCTCGCCCACCACCCTCGCTGGCTTTGTGGGGTCTTTGGCAGCAGCTCTGGTTCAGAGAGACACAGCAGATCCAGGGCTCCGCTGGCCACTAGCTCCGACAGGCCTGAGCGGAACCACTCCTGAAGGACTTCCCTGACCAGGTGAGGGCTGACCGCCTCCCCTCGGAAAGCTGCGTGCCTGGGGCATAGGTGAACATGTCCTCGATTGGTGTCTGGAGCTGGCCAAAGGCAGGTGTTAGAGGAAGAAGTGGGTGGGGCCCAGAGGAAAGTCCTACATTCCACGGAGCTGAGCTCCCCACTCCTCGGAAACTGCCCGAGAAGCACCTCACAGGGCCACAGGGGGATGCAGGAGTCTGGAGGCTGTCCCTGACCCTGACCCTGACCCCCACTCCTCCGTGTGGCTTCAGTCACCCACCGTCAGCTGCTCTCTCAGCCTGAGATTGCCTTTCTTATAATTTGAGAAATGCGGTGAAGCCCATCCGTCTTGAGGAAGGGCTACTGGAGCAATTTAAGACACCTTGCTAGCACTGAAGAATGCGCGGCCGAAAAGTAGATCTTCTTATAAATGATTCTTGTAAACACACAGCCTTGGAGTGCATTTTCCCAACCTGCTGTGACAAAGCCCACGCGAGAGGAAATACCCCGTCCTTGCCCAAGGGCTTCCAGGGCACTGCACTCCTGTGGGACTGCTCTGGAAACTCCCCCACACCCAGGCCATTGCCATACCGGTGACACCCATCACATTCCTGGCTACTGGAAAATTGAGGACATATTTAAACTCCAGCTCTGGAGCTAAGCATAGTTCGTAACTGCAACCTCCACATGCCCACTCCCAGCCTGTCCCCCACTGTGTCCCACCCTAGTCCTGCGCAGCGCCCAGCACATGGGAGGCCCTCAGCTAGCACTTGCTGGACCAGGGAGCCGAGGGGCCGACCTGCCGAGTGTGGGTGTGGCACTAAGGAACGTCTGTTCCCACAGGCTCCCTCCTCACGTCCCGGGCCTGCCTCACTGAAAGCAAGTGTGATGCACCAAGGTTCCATGAGCCTCATCCAGCACCAACAGTACAACGCGCCCATCCCTGCTTCTCATCTGCTACAGAGGCAGGGAGGGAGAAAAACTCCCGTCACCTCTGCGGGCCCCCATTCCAGCATGGTGCGGCATTCAGTTCCATCCGTCCCAATGGAAATGCCTCTGAGTGAGCGAGTGTGCTCTGACTGCCCCGGCGAGTCAGCGAAGGTCAGCTGGACTCAGCCTGCAATTCGCTCACTCACTGTCAACACCACAGAAGTGAAAACAGGCCCGACGCGCACCCCATCATGGGCAGCCGTCTTGGGGGAGCAGCAGCCTGGGAACAGGAACTGGCCGGTTACTTGTTGTGTAAAGCAGGGTGCGCACCGCCGGCTCTGTGGGGCGCTCCGACAGGGTTGCCCCGAAGGCTATGCCAGCTGCCGGCCACCCTGCCAGCTGCCTTCACTGCTGTCTTGAAAGGCCCGAGACCGAGTGCCAACTGTATGGGGCGTGTTCCAGCTGTCGGACACATGTGAACACGGCGGGCCCTCTTAGGTGCCAGGACACAAATCACGCCTCCAAATGGCACCTTAATCAGCACCTCACTTTCCTGTTGGCTCAAAATCTCAACAGTGTCACCGACTTCCCGAGGGCAGAGGGTAGCTGCCTCTTAAAAGGAGATGTTTCCAGTTCTTATCTTTGGGTACTGATGACACGATCGTTGTAATGATTCAATCCCTCCAACAAGGTGACACGAATCAAACCACAAAAGTGTCCCTTTTGTGCCAAGGAGACGCAGCAGAGGCATGTAGATCACTTGGAGGAAGCAATGGTGTCGTCTGCAGAGGCCTCATGCAGCGCCTCTGAGGGGTGGGGAAGAGTTGGAGCCGCAAGGAACGTCGCTGGCCCTTCCCCAGGAGGGTCAGTGTGAAGGAGGGCGGTGGAGATGCAGGGCGTCTGCCCTGCATGGATAATGCATCCTGCTCGGGCAACAGCATCCGCCCCACCGAGGCTGTGTCGCCACTCCCACGGGGCGGAGCCACAGGGCCAGCACTGCCTGTGTCATAAGGGCACATCCCGGCCTGCCAACTGCGGGCTCTTCATGCCGTGGCTGTCCTGAGGCTGCAGTTTTGCTCCTCAGCGCTGCGGGGAGCCGTCAGCAATTTTACAGGTACTCGCTCAGCCAATGGCAGCACGCCCGGAACCTGGCCCCGTGTCCCCTCGGACACACTGCCCACAGCTGCGGATCCTGGAGCTGAGTCGGCAGCAAGGCTGCTTTGGGCCACCAGAAGCAGCTCTGGGGTTCCAGTGGGGAGGGACCCCATTCAGATTCACCGCTTCCCCTCTCAGACGCATACCTTTTTCTTTAATGTCTCTCCTAACCACACGCACAGATCTGGGCTATGTTTCCATTTTCAAACACAGCTCTGGTCACATCACAGCCCTCGGATGCTCTTGGGACTGGACCCCACATTCCTGGAGGCCATGCCCGTCCCTTCCCGGCCTGGGCCCAATCTGGCCCCAAACGGCCAGGCATTCCATCAGTGCTGCTGTCCTCTCCCCCTGGTATCTGTCACACCCCTTCCAACGTGGCTTTTGCACACCTTGCTCCCTCTGTCTGGAATGTTCTTGGCAAACCTGCCTAGTTAACTGCCATTCTTCCTGTACACCTGGACTCACGCATTACATCCAGACTTCAGATAATTTTCAACTGCCCCTCATGGTGCTGTGTGGAGGTCACAACAAGAATTACACGCGCTGCTCAGAAAGCCCGGCTGCACGCTCCGAGTGCAGCCTGACCTCATTGCTCCGTTTCCTGACATGCCAGAGGCAATATGTCGGCGAACCGCCGGACGGCATTTCTTCAGCTGAGAGAAATGGAGTGACTTCGATAGGGAAGGCTCTTACCGCTCGAAACGGGAAATGTCTTTGTTCCTGTGCAATCAAAAGCAGACTTATCTTTTGCTGCACACAAAGCCTGTGGAAGCAGGGTAATAATTTTAGTATCTGAAAAAATAGCACATAGCACCCACGTGGTAGCCGTGAATCAGTTATAAGAAGCTATTTTAGACTCCAGTCATGAATAAGTTATGACCCATTCACATGCAGCTCTCTCATGCCGGGAAGGATCAGGGCGGCTGGAGCCCGCCGGCCTCTCTCTGTGCCTTCTGCCAGCTCTACGGCCGAGGGACAGCCCAGCTCTCAAGACAGCAGCATCTCAGCCCTTCGTGCACAGGCACCTTGGAGGCTTTTCGTGGGAACTTCCTGCGCTGCTCTGGCGCCTGGCAGCGGAGGCACTGCTGTCGAGAAAGTGAAGGTTGGCCAGGGGACAGAGGCAGCAGGCAAGGTGGTGAACTGTAGGCGGAGAGATGACTCCTAGCAGGGAGACAGTTTCCCAAGCAGATTCGTGGATTCGGAAATGCTGAGCGTGGAAGAAACCTCTGCATCAGCTATGCCAACGCCTCTGCGTGTCAGGATGAGAAACAGAGGCCCAAGGCTTTGAGGAGCACAACAGGATAAAACACAACAGAGCGGCAGGGCCTGGGGTGGGACTGCGTCCAGGGCTAAATGCCACCTCGTCACCTAAATCGGGACCTCTAACTCGCAGGGGTGTTTCAAGCGCTGAACGTAATCACTGACAATGCCTGGCGCAGAATAAGCGCCCAATAAATGTTAGCTGGGTTGTTTTATGTGACTACCAGCCAACAGTCACGCAAAGACACCTCCAAAGTGTTTCCTCAGTCACGCACCAGGGGATTTCCGGAACGCCCTCTAAATGGGGAATGAGCTCTATTCCGGTCGCATCTAAAGAGGGAACAGAAGCAAACACACAGTTTCTGCCGGCCCTCAGCTTCCACTCCCACTGGGGAGGAGTCGCTCGGGGAAGCGGAGAGGGCCAGGCCGGGCTGAGCGAGGTGCCCCAGGGGACGGTGAAACCTCCTTCTTACCCTGGAACAATCTGCAACACTTTACAAGCAGCTAAGAAAGGCCCAAGGCTAACTAGGCCATTGATTCTAAACCTGAGATTGCGGCTCATAGAAGAAAGGAAACTTACCATCTCTGGAAACATTATTCTGAATTCACAGCGATCCTAGTTAGAGAAACTGTTTAAAGTTGTAGGAACCCAAACTTCTCTTTGCATACGTATTTAAGAAATTCAACTAGTGGGTTATTTGAGAATCCCCAGTAATTATGGAACCAGGAAAAAGGACTCATTTCAAGAAATCATAAGTATTCAACAATCACTACAGAAACTTTTTGGTAAAAATAACGAACGCCATTATGAAGTGGAATACCATACTTTTGAATATGTGAGTAGATTTAAAGATCTAGATGGATCTACAACAAAGCATTAAAAGCATTTATATCTAGATGGTGAATTGTGGGTGATTTTTACTTTTAAAAATTCTATTTTGGTTCAACCTAAATCTTCTGTAGTGTTGAACACATATTACTTTATGATCAGGAAAAAAGTTATAAAGCAATTTCCCTCAAACAAGATAATCACTAACTATCCACTGGTGAAGTGGGACCCTGTGTTTTTAGTACTGTACCGGGTAGTCCTGGGTGGCTAGAATTGTGATTAGTTTAGCAGAACCAAGAAGAATGAACAGAAAGGCAGCTTTTACAGAAGTAACAATTCAGTGTCCCCAAGATACACAGAAGATGGTGGGGACGCGCACCTGAGCAGTCCCGACCCGCACGCACTGCACATTCCTGCAGTTCTCTGACCTTGACCGCCGTGGAATACAAGGCCCATCAGCCATCTTGGGACGCTGACAGCCATTTCCTTCTGGAGGAGTGCTCGGCCTCGCATTAGAGTGGTAATGGACGTACGTGGTCAGAGAGACTGGCAGTGAGACTGGAAATGTGATCTGGGGCAGTCTGGGAAGCCGGCAGCCCCTGGGGCCTGCGCGATGGATTTATAACCGCATTTCCCCGCAGCCTGATTATCTCAGACTTCCAGTTTCTATTGGCTTCTGTTTAAAAACCATGTGAAGTGTCTGTACGCGGGGGGAGGAGGCTCAGTCCCTCCACGTGAAAAGGACCCGGGGAGAAAGCAAGTCTGTGTTTTGGGTTGTCTGAAAGTGCCTCACAGGGGGCAATGCCGGAGCTCCCCTGGTGTGAAATCGAGGGGCCCCTCTGGAAGTGCCCTGGGCCTCCTGGAAAACGGGGTGACCTACCAGCCACACACCCTGGGCCCACACACGCCCACACCCTGGGCGGACCCCACCCCTGAAGGCCAGGCCCCAGTGCCCATTTCCTGACAGGTAGGGGCTGCTGCCCAGGCCGAATGCAGTCCCCAGGTGACTCTGCACTTTGTGTCCCCACGGGAAAGGCTTGGGAGCTCCTGCCAGGGAAGGGGGCGGCGCCAGGCTGGAGGGGCAGTGGCGGCTCTTCCCGGTGCCCATCCTCCCCCTGCCCTTTTCTGGCAGCCCTGGGATGACCACCTCCAGGGGCCACCCCCCCCCCAGCCTCCTTCCTTCCTTTCATAAGCTAGAGCTGAAAACATTTACAGCAAAAAAGAGATGCCGTCGTGAACTGCTAATGAGCTTGTCACTCACTGTCTGATGCTGGGCCAACAATTTTGGGACACAAAGCTCACAGCTCACCCCACAGACGGTTCTACCTCCGACGTTTCCCTCTACATGGAAGGGAAAGTGAGCGGCTCCCGCGGTGTTTCCACTTCTCCATCGGACTGTGGTCACTGCGGGTTTCACTGTCTCCTGGTTGGTGAGTGAGGAGAGAGGGGCCCGGAGGCCGACCTGTCTCTGCCTGCCAACCAGACAGGAGGCCCTCCCCAGTTTCCATGCTGGGCGAGCACCGTCCGAATTATATTTCCTGGGCTGGGAGTGCGTGTTCACCTGTGATAACAACATCCTCGCCGTGGCTTTCGAAACCCTCCTGGGATATCCGAGCTGCTTCTCTCCCACCGAGAAGAGAGACACTACCCTCGTGAAAGGTTCGGACAAGCCCCTCCCAGCTTCAAAGCCACGTTGCCCTGGATGGCGCTGCAACTCACCTAGGCAAGCACGAGGGAAAAGGCCACTCCCCTCACATGCCCGTCTACAAAATGGGCCCGCACCAGTAATGTCAGAAGAGCTGAAATGGGGAGGACGCTGGAGATCTTGGAAACTACTGGAACAGCCCGACAGCAGCCTGCCCGGCGACCGGGGTCACTGTGGCCAGGCGTTTCACTCAGTATTTACCTGCGTGCTGGTGGGAACTAATACTGCTTCTCATAGGACATTTCTGTGGAATAACAGCCTGTGTACCAATATTTTTAAGGGCAATAAACTCCTTCTTGGAAGCGGCAGTCACCTAGACCTTCACTGCCTAGAATTGTGTTTTGCCGGCTTCAGCATGTCCACCCAAGGCTGCCTGACCCTCGGATCTCCCATCTATTGGTCCGACGGCCCTACGCGGACGACCCGCCCGTGTCCCTGCCCGTCCCTCGAACCTGCGGTGCCGCGTGAGTCAGGCTCCGCTGACGGACGGCGTCTCGGGCCGACTCCGTAGAGCCCTCCCGCTCACAGTGCCCCTTTGTGACATCAGGAGGCCCGGAACTCCCAGAGTCCTGCGTTCTCCTCCTTCAGGACACCGCACACTAAGTGCCAAGGGAGGGGAAATCTCTGCACGAAAGCCCCTTAAAGAGGCCTGTTGTTCACAGCGAACCCATGCACCCCGGACGAGGGTGGCACTCCAGGCGCATGGGTGCTGTGCGCGTTGTTTCAGAGCTCACCATGGCGACCAGACTTGGACTGGGTCGGACACACAAGCCATTGGTACATCACCCCAACAAAAAGAAAGGAAAACAAATAAAGAAAAGGAAAAGGGGGCACAAACGTATTTCCTGCAGTGTCTGTCGGCAGTGGGAGGACAGCAGGAGGACCCGGGCCAAGAGAACAGAGGCACTGTAACCAAGGTTTGTCGCAGTGCGGGATGTGCTCCAGCCTTGCCCTCACTTCACACTGTAAGAGGTCACCATTCTCCATTGGGACTTCTGTCACTTTCCCGTTTGTAGGTGGCTTTTGGTTTGTTCCCTCGTTTGTGATTTCGATCTGCCACCACAGGACCAGCTGAAACCCCTGGTCCGTGCCGCACTCCCTGGGGCCCGTGTTCACTCGGAGGCTTCATGAGGAGCACCGGGTGCGCCTGCGTGCTGGGCACGCGGGCGTTTTGGTTCAGAGGGTCCAGATTTTCCATGGAGAGTCCCAGATTCTTAGGCTGGGTGTCTCGGCTTCTTCTGGTTGGGCTGACCCTGGCGGAGTCCCTCGGTCAGGCGAGAACCTGAGGAATTTGTCTTTCCTCCCAGGTTCCACATTGGTCGCCAGGGGCCTGCGGGGCAGATGCTTTTCTTGCTGGTTGCGGGGAGAGTGTGGCGAGGCTCCGGTCTCAGTGGAGCCGCTGACACGGGTGTGTCCCCAGTGATGCTGGTCCCTGCTTCCACGAGTGTCACTGCCACAGTCTGCAGGGCACTGACAACAGTGATGTGAGACGAACGTCTCTCCTGTCTTTCCCAGCTCTGCCCTCGCATGGCCTGTGGGTCAGTCTAAGGCAGCGGGCAAGTCGGTGCTCAAAGGCGTCCTTTAACTGTGAGGAACTGAGAGTCATTCATGAAAATAACAACTGTGCCTATTGTTACCGAATGTCTATGTGCCAGGCTCACAGTTGCTTCTTTTCCCTTTAATTTTAAAAAACACTTACTGGTTTTAGAGGGAGGAAGGAAGAGAGGCAGAGAGACAGCGATGTGAGAGGGAAACACCAGCTGGGTGCCTCTGTGCACGCCCTGACCGGGGGTCCGACCTGCAGCCCTTCGGTGCGTGGGATGGTGCTCTGGTTCACTGAGCCACCGGCCAGGGCAACGCCTTAGTTCTCAAAACAATCGCACACAGCAGGTGTGAGCCTTCCTGTTTTGCGGAATGAAGGCCCGGAGGAGGAGGACCCTTGCCTGAGGTTACCAGCATTGAGCACAGGAGCCAAAGGCTGGCACCCCCTGGGCCTCAGCCGTCTGGGCGTGGCCTCCAGTTCCAAACTCATGGTGTTGGAACCAGAGGTCTCGCGGCCGCTCTGGGAGAAGGTGCATCCGGGAACGCCCGGTCCCAGCATTGCCTTGGCAGACGGGGCGGCGATGCTGCTGCTGCTGACAGGGATGACAGCGGCCGCTTACTGAGCGCACCACGTGCTAGGTGCCCTGCCAGCCACTATCCACGACTACTGTGGGCAAGTCCGCACAACAAAAGGTGAGGCAGGGGCGTGCTGGGAAACTGCGGCACGGGGAGCTGGTTACCGGCCTCGCTGAGACCGCACAGACTCCCCTGTCCCTGGTGCTCTGCAGCTCCCTATCCCCTTTTCTTTTCCAGGAGGGAGAAATGGTGCTAACACAGGCCTACGTTTTTAATCAGGAAAGAAATCTAACCATTGGCTCAGAATGTCAGCTGATATGAAGGCATCCAATGCCCAGATTTTAGCAAGGCGCGACCTCCTCCCCCCACGGTCACCGTCCAGATGGTAGTGGACTTTCGAGATGACAGACACTCATGTGTGAGCTGCCGTGTGAGCTGCCGTGACACAGCGGGGTCAGGAGGACCTGGGCTCTGGGTCCAGCCCTGTCACCTACTAATAGGCAGTGTGGGGCAGGTCACACCTGACTTCCTGTGCCTCCCTTTCCTCACCGCAAATGGGGACAGTGCCAACTTTGTTAGGGTTGTTGGGGAGTGGAGTGAATTTATTTGAAGAGGCACTATCCAGTAGAACTAGTGCCTGATGATGGAATATTTGGTTTGCTCTCTGCTCTGTTTGTCCAATAGAGTAGCCACCAGCCCTATGAGCTGGCCGTGCTGAGCACTTGCAAGACAGCGTGTCTCTGAGAAACTGAATTTTTCATTTTATTGTAATTGGAGTAAAAATGTAAGTGGCCCCGTGCGGCAGGCGGACACTGTCTGGGACAGCACGGCTTCAGAGTGGTGGGGGCCGTACACAGAACTGTGCTGCTGTTACCGCGACTCTGGCATGCAGAGTGGTCCGCATACGTCTCCTCAGCTCCCCGGCACGCCGGGACGGGATCTGCTGTGGCCAGGCCTCACTCTGCAAGAGTAACTCAAAGCTATTCTGCCATTCTCGTCTCACTGTCCCATCTCACGCCTTCATAACAGTTATCACTACCTGACGTTGAGTCGCTTGTTTATCTTTCTTACATTCCAAGAGTGTCAACTCCATGAGCACAGGGCTCTCCTGCTTGTTCCCTTCCCCTGCGAGAATGAACGCCTCCCTCTAGCACAGGGGTCCCCAACCTCCCTCCTCCTGGAGCACGGACATTGCTTGCACTGCCACCTGAGCTCTGCCTCCTGTCTCCCTCCCACCCCCATTCATGGAAAAATTGTCTTCCACTAAACCTGTCCCTGGTGCCAAAAAGGTAGGCGACAGCTGCCCTAGCAATGGGAGCTGGCCCTTTGAGAGAGGGTTCTCTCTGGATGAAAACTAGTGGTGCTCTCACCTACTCTCTGCTCTGGCAGCCACCCCGCGTCCATCGGAGGGTGCGTGTTGCACTGGTGAGTGTGGGGAGACGTGCCCTGAGAAGGGGGTAGAGGAGGGGGGATGGCTGGAATGAAATCAGGCTTCATCTCTATGGGAAAGAGAGTGGCCTTGCTTGGGACATTCTGGAGTTTGTGACACAGGATCTTTCTTACTGGGTGCAGCTGACACCTGGAAAAGCTACCTCTGTTATGAGCAGACCATGTAAACTCTCGGTGCAGAGCTGTGGCGCAGGTGCTGTCCCAGGTGTGGCCATGCCACGGGGAAACTGAGGGCTCGGTTCTCACTGTAGGACCTTTGCAGCGAGGTCGGAAACACAGGAATTCAGGAAACGCTCTGACGAGCGTGGATGATACTTTTCTTGGTCCACGATGGAAAGAGAAAAACAAGGACAATGCAGCAAGTTTTCTGCAAAGCTAGCTTTTATTCCACCTAAAGGAGAATTCTTTACTTTCATTTTAGAACTTCCCAGTTAAAGAACGCGGTGTTCCATGAATTCTAGAACCCTCAGGACCACTTGCATTGCCAAGAGACTATAGTGATGGCTGTGAGCTTAACATCATCATCGATTTTTAAAAATCTGTTGACGTTTACAAGGCCTATTACAATAGGCCGGGCAGCCAAATCCTTTTAAATATGCACTGGGGGACAAGAGCAAGCGGGTGAAGGTTCCGAAGTGCACACCGCGTGCTCGGTCGGGCCTCTCTGCACCAACCGTATTCGGGCGACGAGACTGGGCTATGAGAGCACAGAGGCAGCAGCGAGTAAGGACACCCTCAGGAGGTCTGTGGAGCGCGGGGTCGGGGGAGAGGATCCGTGCCCACTGCTGCGCCTGAAGCTGCTCCTTCCTCACCTGCCTGTCTCCTTTGGAGGCATGGAAACCCCTGGCAGGCTGGGACCACGTCCTAATCCTTTTGGCACAGAGGAGGCGTGTGAGACTCCCGGTTACCCCCCAGTGGCAGAACGTGACCGTGCTGGCTGAAGCTGTGTCCTATCACTGGGGGCAATGACAGGGTGTCAGCGCACTGCACCCTCAGGTGCCGGACGCCTGGGCCGCTAGGCTCACGTTCAGGTGTCTAGTGCACACAGTCCCATCCTCTCCTGTGGGGACTCGACAGTTCTGTGGGCTGCTGACGCCAGCCTCGCCCAAGAACAGCTGCCAGCTTCCCTCTGCTTCCCTCCATGGCCAAGGGGTGGGTGCTCGGCTTCCACCTGAGTGTCAGGCCCGTGCTGACAGCCCGCAGAGG
>PVKM010030429.1:0-17286 GCA_004027735.1 Carollia perspicillata
GCCTCCATCTTGGCCGGAAGTCCCCACTATCCAAATTCTAACTATACAAACTCAGGAATTGGTATCAGGCAGTGAGGAATACTTATATATTTTAAGTATAACAATGGGGTAAAAGAATATAAAAATTAGTAGGCAGATCTGAAAAACCAAGCTGAACCTCCAAACACAAACAATGTAATGGAAATAAAAAATGCAATAGATGGTTTAAAGAAGGGGTCAGAAACCTACAGCCTGAAGACTAAGTCTGACTTGATCTACCACCCATTTTTGTCAATAAAGTTTTACTAGAGTACAGCCATACTCAATCATTCATAGTCAGGCCACATGGTATGAAAAGTCGAAAGTCTTTACTATCTGGTCTGTACAGAAAAAGCTTCCTGGCCAGTGAAAAACAGATGAGATCAGATGAAAAGACAGTTCATAACCTGGGAAATAGAGCTGAAGAAATTACCCACAATGCAGGATAAAGCAACAGGAAATAGAAGGGTTTAAGAAGCATGAAGGATGTAGTAGAAGGTCTAACATACCTATAATAAAAGACTCTGTCAATTAGGGAAAGGAAATAATGAGTGAATTGCTGGAAATTTTATAGAATTAATGAGATCCTCAAGCTTACAAAGCTAAATCAAAAGTGTGATAAATAAAAAGAAAGAATAGTTGTAGTACATCAGTCAAATTACAATATACAAAAATTTAAAAAAACTCTGACTTCTCAAAGTTGAAAATTGAAACCAGAAATAGTGGAATTAAATCATCACATTGCTGTCTCCAGTGGAGTCCCTTAACCTCATAAAGGTAATAAAATTTCCTAAAATACTACAAAAAATGAATACTGTTATAGAAAATGTAGACTTCCAGATAAAAAAATAAAGAAAAAAAACTAGTTACTCAAAACAGCATATCCAAACATGAATATGTGTACTTTATCTTATTTTTTATTTTTTTGTTTTTACATTATGGTATATTTTATTGTGTTTGCTGATACATTTGTCCCATATTTCCCCCTTTGCTGCCCTCTACCCAGCTCCCCAGTGCACACACCTTCAGGCCATCTCCACACCATTGTCAATGTCCATTGGTCATGCACATATGTTCTTTGGCTACTCTATTCCCTACACTGTACTTTACATCCCTATGACCATTCTGTAATTACCAACTTGTACTACTTAATCCCTTCACCATTTTTGCCCATACATCCAACACCCTCCCATCCGGCAACCATCAAAATGTTCTCTGTATCTATAATTCTGTTTCTGTTCTACTTGTTTATTTTGTTTCTTAGAATCAATTTTTGATAGATATGTATTTATTGCCATTGTATTCTTTATGTTTTTTATCATCTTCTTCTTAGAGAAGACCCTTCAACATTTCATATAATACTGGTTTGGTGGTGATGAACTCCTTTAGCTTATTTTTGTCTGGGAAGCTCTTTATAAGTCCTTTGATTCTAAATGACAGCTTGGCTGGGTAAAGTAATCTTGGTTGTAGGTATTTATTTTTCATCACTTTGAATATTTCTTGCCAATCCCTTTTAGACTGCAAAGTTTCTTTTGAGAAATTAGCTGACAGTCTTATGCGAGCTCCTTTGTAGCTAACTAACTGTTTTTCTTCTGCTCCTTTTAAGATTCTCTTTGTCTTTAAACTTTGGCATTTTAATTAAGATGTGTCTTGGTGTGTTCCTCTTTGGGTCCAACTTGTTTGGGACTCTCTGTGCTTCCTGGACTTGTATGTCCATTTTCTTCACCAAGTTAGGGAAATTTTCTGACATTATTTTTTCAAATAGATTTCTAATTTCTTCCTCTCTCTCATCCTGGCACCCCCATGATGAAAATGTTGGTATACTTGAAGTTGTCCCAGAGGCTACTTATACTGTCCTCATTTTTTTGGATTCTCTTTTTGTTTTTTTTTTAAATATATTTTATTGATTATGCTATGACAGTTGTCCCATTATTTTCTTCCCTTTATTCCCCTCTGCCCTGCATTCCACCACCCACCATCATTCCCCCTCCCCCTTAGTTCATGTCCATGGGTCGTACATATAAGTTCTTTGGCTTCTCCATTTCCTATACTATTCTTAACCTCCCCCTGCCTATTTTGTACCTATCATTTATGCTTCTTATTCCCTGTATTTTCCCCCCATTCTCCCCCATTGCCCTTCCCCACTGATAACCATCCATGTGATCTCAGTTTCTGTGAATCTGTTCCTGTTCTAGTTGTTTGCTTAGCTCACTTTTGGTTTTGTTTTTGTTCTTTTAGGTTCAGTTGTTGATAGTTATGAGTTTGCTGTCATTTTAACTGTTCGTATTTTTGATCATCTTCTTTTTCTTAGATAAGTCCCTTTAACATTTCATATACTTGGTTTGGTGATGATGAACTCCTTGAACTTGACCTTGTCTGAGAAGCACTTGATCTGCCCTTCCATTCTAAATGAAAGCTTTGCTAGATAGAGTAATCTTGGATGCAGGTCCTTGCCTTTCATGACTTTGAATACTTCTCCCCATCCCCTGCTTGCCTGCAAGGTTTCTTTTGAGAAATCAGCTGATAATCTTATGGGAACTCCTTGGTAGGTTATTGTCTCCTTTTCTCTTGCTGCTTTTAAGATTCTCTCCTTCTCTTTAATCTTGACTAATGTAATTATGATGTGCCTTGGTGTGTGCTTCCTTGGGTCCAACCTCTTTGGGACTCTCTGAGCTTGCTGGACTTCAGGAAGTCTGTTTCCTTTGCCATATTGGGGAAGTTCTCCTGCATTATGTTTTCAAATAAGCTTTCTGTTTCTCACTCTCCCTCTTTTTCTTCTGGCACCCCTATGATTTGGATGTTGGAATGTCTAAAGTTGCGTGGGGGTTCCTAAGCCTCTCCTCATTGTGTTGAATTCTCCTTTCTTCATTCTGTTCTGGTTGAATGTTTATTTTTTCCTTCTGCTCCAAACCATTGATTTGAGTCCCAGCTTTCCTTCCCGTCACTGTTGGTTCCCTGTGCATTTTCCTTTTCATACCCATCACTTTTTCTTCTATTTTGCAACCATATTCAACCATTTCTGTAAGCATCCTGATTACCAGTGTTTTGAACTCTACATCTGATAGGTTGGCTATCCCTTCATCACTTACTTATGTTTTTTCTGTTCTTTCATCAACAGACTTTGATACATTCTTTCATCTGGACCGTTTTTGTTTTTTTTGTCTCAGTATGTCTGTTATGTAGTAAGGGGAGGAGTCTTAGGTATTCACCAGGGCGGGGCAACCCAGGTCACTGCATTCTGGTGCTGTCTGTGGGGAAGGAGTCAGAGAGGGAACAATAGCACTTGTTCAGCTCTCGGTGGCTTTCAATTACTTCCTCTACTACCCCCATGCAAATTGGGCCCTTCTGATGCTGACTCCTGGGTGGGTGGTTCTGTGTACATTCTAGGGCTCAGTGGGTCTCTCCAATGGACTCTCCTGTGAGGCTGGAGCTTCTTCTGCCACCTGAATCCCCGCAGGTTTTTTCAGTCAGAGGTTTTGAGGCTTTGTTTCCCTGCACTGGAACCCTAGGTTGTGCAGTCTGTCTCGTTCCCCAGTTGTTCCTCCCAGTTTGTCCACACACAAATGTGGTATCTGGTCCTCCAGCTCCTGGCTTGCCACACGTTCCACCCCCACATGTCCTCTGCGCCCCCGCTGCCTGTTTCTGCCCCTTCTACTGGTCTGGAAGAATGTTTCTTCTTTAACTCCTTGGTTGTTGGACTTCCAAACAATTTTGGAATTGTTCAGTTTTCTGGCAGTTCTGGTTAATTTTTGTTTTTAAATTTGTTGCTGTCCTTCTTTTGGTTGTGCGAGGAAGCACAGTGTATCTACTAGATATGCCTCCATCTTGGATGGTGTATTCTTTTTTTTCTTTTTGCTGTTCTGGCTGTTTGTTTTTTGCTTCCTTATGTTCCCAGTCTTTGATCTGATTCTTTGTTTCATCCACTCTACTGTTGATTCCCTGTAAGTTGTTCCTTATTTTAAGTAGTATATCCTTTGCTTCTGGCTGGATTTTTTAATGCTATTGAAGCCTTCACTAGGTTTCTTGAGCATTCTTATAACCAGTGTTTTGAACTCTGCATCTAATAGATTGCTTGTATCCATTTCATTTAGCTCTTTCTCTGGAGTTTTGATCTGTTATTTCATTTGGGCCATGTTTCTTTGTCTCCTCATTTTGGTAGCTTCCCTGTGTTTGTTTCTGTGTATTAGGTAGAACTGCTGAGTCTCACAGGTGATAGAGTGGCCTAATGTAGTAGGTGTCCTGTATAGCCCAGTGGCACAGCCTCCCCTATTATCTAAGCTGGGTACTCACAGTGTGTCCACTGTGTGGGCTTATATACCCTCCTGTTGTAGTTGAGCCTTGATTGCTGTTGGTACATCCAAGGTGAGCTACAGACTGTGTTCTGTCCACAGTCACACAGCATAATATGCAAAACTATCTGCAGATGGCCACTACTTATGCTGGACTTGGAAGTGCCCAGGTGAGGGCAAGCTGTGAACCACGGCTGGCTGCTGCTAGTGCTTGGCCTGGAGCAACTTAGGAAGAGGTACTGGGCTTTCTGAAGCTAGGTGCTGCTTGTTTGAGAGAATTTAGGAAAATCTAAAGCATGAGCCAAGACAGGCCATTTGTATGAAAAAGCCACCAGAAACAGCTTTATAGGCCCAAAAGGTATGTGAGGCAGGGCCTCAGGGAATCACCAGGGTGGGGAAAACATTGCGAGCCAGGTTGATGGAGTCTCAGATAGGGTGTCTGACTACTGGTTCTTTTGGTAGCAAGATAAGAAAAGGAACAATGGCCTCTGCCAGCACTTATGTCTAGGGGAAAGCTGCCCCTCAGCCCTCGCCCTGATACCTGACAGTTCAGTTCCTTCCTGTAATGTCTCTGATGCCTTTCATCCTGCTGCCCCCATGCTGGAGCAGAGAGGGTATGAGTCCAAGTAAGTCCCTCCATGGACCCTTTAAGAGGAACTGCCGGAGACTCCAGTGATTTCTGTCTTTCCCAGCCTCAATCCCTGCTGGTTGCTACAGCCAGAAGTTATAGGGACTTATGTTCCTGGCACTGGAACCCTGAACTGGGGAGACTGGTGTAGATCTGGGCTCTTCACTCCTGAAATGTCCCTCCTGATATTTATCTGCCGAACGTGGTGTGGAGCAGCCTGCTCCACGTCTTCACCCCTCTACCAGACTTGGTGTTGCCTCATCTTTCCTTTCGTAGTTGATTGCTTCTTCAGTCCCACAGTTGTAGGACTTCCATTTAGCTCAATTTCTGACCATTCTGGATGGTAGTTGTTCTATAGTTTTAGTTGTAATTTTTATTGAATCTGTGTATTTTAAAAATAAAGATCATTTTCCTGTAAAATGTTGTACCCTGCTTTTTAAAAAGATTTTACTTATTTATTTTTAGAGAGGGGGAAGGGAGGGAGAAAGAGTGGGAGAGAAATTTCAGTGTGAGAGAGAAACATCAATGGGTTGCCTCTTGTATGTGTTTTATCTGGGAATCAAACCCACAACCCAGGTATGCACCCCAACCAGTAATTGAACTGGGGACCACTTATTTTGCAGGATGATACCCAACTGAGTCACACGGATCAGGGCTTACCCTGATTTCTTCACTCACCATAAATCATGTGTACTTGCCTGTCATCAAATATTTTCATGCTTTGCCTGGCTGGTGTAGCTCAGGGGACTTAGTGTGGGCCTGTGGACCAAAGGGTCGCTGGTTTGATTCCCAGTCAGGGCACACACCTTGGTTGCACACACCTTGGTTGCAGGGCACACACACCCAGTGGGGGGCATACGAGAGACAACCACACATTAATGTTTCTCTCCCTCTCTTTCTCCTTCCCTTCCCCTCTTTCTAAAATAAAAATAAGTAAAATCTTTAAAAATATATTTTTATGATTTTCTTAGAAAAAACTTTTAAGAGTGGAATTACTGAGTATAAGGTATGGAAATTTTTAAGAATTTTTGAAAATTGTAGTCCAAAATGAAAAATTTATTATTTTAATCATTTTGAAGTATACAGTATTAACTAAATGTATATTGCTATGCTGTAGGTCTCTATACCTTTTCCATCTTGCAGAACAGAAACTCTGAACCCAGTGAATAATGGCTGCCCTTTTTTCTCTCCCGTCTCCCCGCCCTTCTACTCTCAGTTTCTAAGTTTGATGACGTTAGATAACTCGTATCAGTGGAATTGTGCTGTATTTGTATTTTTGTGACTGGCTTGCATAGTGTCCTTAGGGTTCATCCATGATGTAGCATGTGTCAAGAGTGTCCAATATCCCATTGCATGTTTTTACCACATTTTCATTATCCATTCATATATTGATGGACATTGAGGTTGTTTCAACCTCTTGGCTATTTTGAATAATGTTGCTATATATGAACATGGGTGTGCAAATATCTCTTCAAGATTGGTTTTTATTCTTTTAAATATATACCCAGAAGTGGGGTTATCGGATCATATGATAGTTCTATTTTTAATATTTTGAGGAACCTTCATACTGGTTTCCATAGCACTCCATTCCTACCAATGGTACACAAGGGTTTCATTGTCTCCACACACTTGTTCTTTCCTGTTATTTGATACTGGCCATCTAATTGATGTGAGGTGTTATCTCATTGTGGTTTCAGTTTTCCTTTCCCTGACAATTAGCAATGTTGGGCATCTTTTCATATACTTATTGGTCATTAGAATCTTGTTTGGATAAATGTCTATTCAGATCCTTTGCACATTTTTAAATTACATTGCTTGTGGTCTTGTTCTTGAGTTGTAGGATTGATATGGTCTAGATATTAATCTCTTATTGAATATATGGTTTGCAAGTATTTTCTCCTATTCCTAAAGGTGTCTTTCCACTCTGCTGATATTTTTCTTTTGCTGAACAGAAGTTTTTAAAGTTTGATGTCTGTTCATTTTGTTGCCTGTGCTTTTGGTATCAAAGCTTTTCCTCTAGTTTTTTTCTAGGAGTTATATAGTTTCAGGTCTTACATTTAGATCTTTAACCTATTTTGAGTTAATTTTTGTATATCATTTAAGGTAATCATCCAACTTTATTCTTTCGCATGTGGATATCCAGTTTTCCCAACAGTGTTTGTTGAAGAGACTATCCTTCCCCCATTGTGTGGCCTTAACACTGTTGTTGAAGATTAGCTGACCATCTACATTACTTCTGGACTTTCTGTTCTGTTGCAGGTCTAACTATAAGCCCGTCTTTTTATCAGTACCATGCTATTTGATTACTGTAGCTTTGCAATATGTTTTGCAATCTATAAGTGTTAAAGCCTCCAACTTTGCTTTTTTTTTTTTCAGTATTGTTTAGGCTATTCAGGGTCCTTTGAAATTCTATACAAGTTTTAGAATGTCCTTTAATTTCTGCCAAAAAATATTGCCATTGGGAATTTGATAGGGATTGCATAGAATATGAAGATTTTTGGGGGTGGTGCAGACATTTTAAGAGTAATAAGTCTTCCAACCCATGAATATCATATGTCTTTTTATAATTTGTGTCTTTCTTAATTTCTTTCAGCCGTGTTTTGTAGTTTTCAAGGGTACAAATCTTTTACCTCCTTTGTTGCTTACATATATTCTTAAGTATTTTATTTCTTTTGATGCTTTTGCAAACAGAATTGTTTTCTTAATTTCATTTTTAGAATGTTCATTGTTAGTGTATAGAAATGCAGTTGATTTTTTGTGTTGATTTTGATCCTATAACTTTGCTGCATTTTTTGTTAGTTCTAACAGTTTTGGGTTTTTTTTTTTTTGGGGGGGGGTGGTAGCATCTTTAGTGTTTTCTTTGTATAATAACATAATGTCATTTATGAACATACATAATTGAATTTTATTTCCTTCCTGTTTCAGTGCCTTTTTTTTTCCTTGCTTACTGCTCTGGCCAGAACTTCCAGTACTATGTTGAGTAAAAGTGGCAAAAGTGGTCATTGTTGCCTTGTTTCTGATCATAGAGGGAAAGCTTTCAATTTTTTTTACCCACTAATTTAAAACCCAATTGTGTTCACTGTGGGTTTTTTCATATATGCCCTTTATTATGTTGATGTCATTTTCTTCTATTCCAAGTATGTTTAGTGTTTTATCTTGAAAGAATATCAAATTTTGTCAATTGCCTTTTCTGCATAAAAGAAATTATCATGTGGGTTTTGTTTTTCATTCTGTTAATGTGGTATATTTATTATGCCGATTGATTTTTGTGTATTGGACCATCCTTGCTTTCCAGGAATAAATTTCACCAGGTCATAATATGTTGTTGAATTCGTTCCACTCACATTTTGTTGAGGATTTTTGCATCCGTGTTCATCAGGAAGATTGTTCTGTAGTTTTCTTAAGATATTTTTGTCATATTTTGATGTCAGTGTAATGCTGGCCTCATAGAATGAATTTGAAAATGCTCTCTCTTCTTCAATTTTTTTGGAAAAGTTTGAGAAGGATTGATATTATTCCTTCTTTAAATATTTGGTAGAATTCTCCAGCAAAGCCATCTGGTCCAGAGCTTTTCTTTCTTGGGAGGTATTTGTTTAATGATTTAATCTTACTAGTTAATCTTACTAAATATCAGTCTGTTCAATTTTTTTTTATTTCTTCATGATTCAGAAATTTGTTTCTAGAAATTTATCCATTTCTTCTGTTTTCCAATTTTTCACATAAAATTGTTCATAGTAGTCTCTTATCCCTTTTATTTCTGTGGCATCAATTGCAGTGTCTCCTTTCACTTTTTTTTATCATTTAAGTCTTCTCTTTTTTTCTTGGTTTAGACCTAAGGGTCTGTCAATTTTGTTGATCTTTTCAAAAACCTAAGTCTTATTTTTGTGTTATTTTTCTATTCTACATTGTATTAATTTCTGCTCTAATATTTATTATTTCATTCCTTCTGCCAACTTGATCTTTTAAATTTCTTGAGGTGTTTAGTTAGGCTGTTGATTTGAAATCTTTCTCTTTTTTAAAGATTTTATTTATTTAATTTTTGGAGAGAGGGAAAGGAATAGAGACAGGGAGAGAAACATCCACATGCAAGAGAAGCATTGATTGGTTGCCTGTCACATTCCCCAGCTGGGGACCTGGCCCACAACCCAGACCTGTGCCCTGACTGAGAATTGAGCCTTCAACCTTTTGGTTTGCAGAACAATGCCCAACCTACTAAGCCACACCAGTCAGGGCAAGATCTTTCTCTTTTTTAATGTATGCATTTACAGTTATTACATTTCTCTCTTAGCACTGCTTTTGCCACATCTCATAAGTTTTGGTCTTTTGTGTTTTTATTTTCTTTTATGTCAAGATATTTTATAATTTCTCTTGTGATTTCTTCTTTGACCCATTGGTTGTTTAAGAGTTTGTTTAATTTCCATGTAGCTGTGAATTTTCCAGTTCTTTTGCAATTGATTTTTAGTTCCAGTTTCATTCCATTGTGATCAGAAAAGATACTTGATGTAGTTTCATTCTTCTTAAATTTGTTAAAAATTGTTTTATGGCTAACGTGCACTCTATCCTGGAAAATGTCCTGTGTGCTCTTGAGAACATGCATTCCGCCGATGCTGGATTAAGTGTTCTGTATGTGTCCCTTAACTCTACTAGGTCTGTGATGTTGTTCAATTCCTGTTTTCTGTTGATCTTCTGACTGGTTGATCTATTCATTATTGAAAAGGAATATTAAAATATTCTACTACTATTATGTTACTGTCTTCTTCTACCTCCAATTCTGGCAATGTTTGCTACATACATTTGGGTCTCTCTACTGTTAAGGTGTAGATACATTTGTAATTGGCATATCTTCCTGGTACATCAGCCCTTTAATCATTACATAATGTCCTTGTGACAGTTTTTGACTTGAAGTATATCTTGTCTGAAAATAAATATGGCCAGCCCTACTCTCTTTGGATTAGCATTTTACATGGAATATCTTTAGCCATCCTTTATACTTTCAGCCTATATATGTCATTGTATCTAAAGTGAGTGTCTTATAGACAACATTTAGCTGGATCGCTTTTTGTTTTGTTTTTAACCATTCAGCCACTCTGTCTTTTGATTGGGGAGTTAGTCCGTTTACATTTAAAATAATTACATCCAGGGAAGTACTTACCGCTGTCATTTTGTTCATCTTTTTTTATGTCTTGTAGTTATTTTGCCCTTTTCTGATGTGGATCCTGGCCGGCAGGATCTGTGTGTTGTGGCTGCTGTGAACAAATACACAGGAACTGCAGAAGTCCTGTGGAGAAAAAGGGACGGCATGGCTGCTCTCCGAGAGAGAGAGAGAAAGGTCCCCAGCCCCTTGCCTGGACAGGCTTTTATTGTTTTTCTGGGTACATTACATGGAGGATGGTCCTCATTTACTATGCACAGGTTCACTGCAGGTGATTACCTTTTACAGATAACAAAGGAAAGAATGTTGCTAATTACTTCAAAGAGAAGGATGTTGCAGACCAATGGGAAAAGTGGTTGAACCAGTTACACACCATACTGGGGAGGTTCAGCACAGACTTTTGGAAGTTACAGTAAGCACTTGCTGCCTCAATTCAGGGGGAGGGAGTTTTAGCAAAAGCAAGCCTCATAGCGGCCTAGGTACATTGCAGGCCCGATTCCCCATGGGAAAACCTCTCCGTGGGCATGGTCCTGTGTGCTGGACCTCACTTTCCACTGGTTTTGCACGTGCGAGCTGGTGGGCTACATTCCCACTCCACGCGGAATGGCTCCCTATACTTTTCCTCTCTTGCTGTCTTCATTTGGTTGATTTTTTTGTAGTGACATGCTTTGATTCCTTTTCCATTTTTTTTTATACATCTTCTATGGATGTTTCTTGTGGTTACCATGGAATTACATAAAACATCCAATAGCTATAACAGTCTATTTTAGACTAATAACAACATCAACCAAATATAAAAGCTCTGGTTTTCATATCTGTCTTCCATCACTTTGTTACTCATATTGAAAATTACATCTTTTTACATTTTGTATTCATTAACATAGTTCTATAGTTATTCTGTTTTCATTGTTTATGTTCTGTACCTGAATACAAAGTGACTTAGGCACCACCATGACAGCATTACAGAATTCTGTGTTTTTCTGTATATTTACCTTTACCGGGGAGCTTTATGTCATCATCTGCTTTTGTGTTGTTGCTTAGAGTCCTTTTGTTTCAACTTGAAGGACTCCCTTTAACAGCTTCAGCAAGTGATAAACTCCCTCAGCTTCTGTTTATCGGGGAAGATCTTTACTTCTCCTTCACTTTTGAAGGACAGTTTTGCCAGATATAGTATTCTTGTTTGGCAGATTTTTCTTTCAGCACTTTGAATATATCATTTCACTCCCTTCTGGACTATGACATTTCTGCTAAGAAATCTGCTGATGATCATTCCAGTTACCTTGCACATGATGAGCCACTTTTCTCTTGCTGGTTTTAAGATTCTGTCTTGTTCTAAGGGTCCTTCCTTGTTGGAGTCCATTAAGCTTCTTGAACTTGGACGTTCATTTTCTGTGGTGGGGGGGCTTTGCCCGTAGACCACCCCCACCATCCGCCACAGATAAAAATATGCTACCAAGACATGATTTGCTTGGGGAGGAAAGGGGCCAGCTTCTCTCAAGGGAGAAAGGCCCAGAGTCCTGTCCTCAATGGCTTTTTATTAGGTTCCTAACACACAGGGATACAGGCAAAGCTCATCAATCAATGTCAGGCGGCAAGGATCAAACAATAGATAACACTTCAAAGAAATCTGAGGGCTTAATATGAGTCAGTGTCTGTCAGGTAAGGGGTTGCAAAAACTTTAGGACACATACTCATTTCCTGCCCGGACCCTTATCATATGGATGAGAGCACTCTTAGCAAAGCAGGCTTCACAGGACTTGAGGAATTCTTTCTTATGCCCGATCACCCCGGAACCCACTCTAGCCGGCAGAGGACTGCACCCCCTCCCCAACAAGATTCAGGCTTAAGCGGATTAAAGCCAGGAAACACTTCTCCCAGAGCTTCTCCCAGACAGAAAGGGGACTGGGCTATGTCAAAATAGTCAGAGGGGTTGAGGGTCCTTCACCCTCACTTTGCTGCAGCCCCCAAGTCCTTCCTTGATGGCCTCCCACATGATCATGTCTGCTTGGGTTGCCCCTCCTCTGAGGGGTCTTACCCATAGACTCTGACTAACTGACCAAGAATTGGGGGCCAGAGATGGCAGAAGCAGAGCTCTTGCCAGGGAGATAAGCTTTGTTTCCTCAGTGGCTCACAGTCTGGAGGTCACTCACTCAGCCTTAGCCATGGGAGGCTGTTACAACTCTTGAAACCAGGCAAAGCGGTTCCCAACAATTTTCTTCCTCATATTTGGGAAGTTTTCATTCATGATTTCTTCAAATAATCTATGTCTCATTCTCCCTTCATCTGGGGCTCTTATAATACATATATTGATCTGCGTATAGCATTTCATAATTCTCTTAGGCTTTTTTTTCTTTTTTAAAGTTTATTGACTTTAAAGAGCAAGGAAGGTGGGGGGAGAAAGAAAGAAACACTGATTAGTTGCCTCACATAGATGCCCTGACCTGGGATTGAACCCACAACCTAGGTATGTACCCTGACTGGGAATTGAACTCCCAACCTTTTGATGTACAGGACGACACTCAACCAACTGATTCACACGCAAGGGTAGGCACTTTTTTAATCCTTTGTTTCCTCTGACTCTCTCATTTCAAATGTCAAGTTTATAGATTCTTTATTATGTTTGATTATGTCTGTTTCTCGTCCTTCTAGTGATTTTTTTTTCAATTCAGTTAGTATGTTATTGTAATCCTCAACTCTAGAATTTTTATTTGGTTCTATTTCACAGTTTCTATTTGTTGATAGCCTTGTTTTGTTCATGCTTCATTTTTGTAATTTTATTTATTGTTTATATTCTCTTGTAGAACATTGAGCTTATTTAAGAAAATGGTTTTGAATTCTTTGTCAGGTAATTCATAGATATCCATTTCTTTAGTGTCACCTTCTAGAGATTTGTTACTTTGTTTCTTTGTGTGTCTTGTTACTTTCGATTGTGTTCTCTTCATTTGAAAAACCAGCGATTTCTCCCAGTCTTTTTGTACCAGCTTTCTACAGAGCAAGACCTTCACCCATCAGTCCTGCTAGAGATTGTGAAAATTTCTCAAAATTTATATGGGCTGCATCTTCTCTGTGCTTCTGTGTTCAACTTCCCAATTAGAAAGGTGTGATGGTTTCTTTTCAAGGATTTGAAATATTTTGTTCCTCTGGTGTATGGCAGGATCTTTGGCATTGCAACAAGCTGAACAATCATTTGTTCTCTGCAGCCCCAAAATGTGCAACTACCCATTAGTGCTCTGAGTCCGGTGACACAGAAAGCAGGTCCTCAGGCAGCCACCACAGAGCTGGAATGTTGGACGTCCATTCCACTCCGATCTTTCCCTGCGGAGGAAAAGGCCATGGGCCGGACACATTCTCCTGATCACAAGTTGTGCTAGCTTTTGTCTGCGGTGGGGGAGCCGCTTTGATGCTTCAACAAGCCAATGAGCTCTGCTGTGTTCTCCACAGTTCTCCAGCGTCCAGAATACGCTGGCTCCTCATGGGCACTCCAAGTCAGGCAAGACAGAATCAAGGTCTCTCGGGCCGTTCTCTGAAAAACCCCAGTATGGGTATATATTCTGTTCTTGTCTTTCCTCCCAAGGGAGAGAACCTGCAAGCTGGGCTTCCCAGTTGCGAGCCGTGTTGGCTTGTGGGTAGGGGCAGACACAGTTGAAATAAAATGGCTTTTCTCCCCTGCTTAAAGGAAATCGTTCTTGCCTCTGAGCTTCCTAACTGGTTTCTGGAGCTATCATAAAGGCTTTCGGACCATGTACTGGTGTGAAGTCAGTGTCTTCTAAGAGAACAAGGTCTAGGGCTCCCTATTCTGCTATCTTGTTGCCTGGAACATTTCAAGTCTTTCGATATGTACAACCAAGTTAATTTCAGAAAATTTGTTCACTTGTTATTCTTATATTTTTTTCAATCTTGGCCTAAAAGGCCTATTAAAAGATAGGCTATGTTGAATCCCACATTTAGAATTATGTGGATTTTAAATTATGTAATGTCTGATACCTACAAAAGAATACAGCATTATGAAGCATGTTAATAAAATTAATGACACCATCATAAAACATTGTACCCTGAACATTAGTTATACCTCCCTATGTGCTTTTCCCATTCTGTCTCCTGCCTCTCTCACACATAACTACTGTGAGTTTTATATTTTATACATATTCAGGTTTACATTTTTCAGTTTCTTGCCTTTTCGTATATGATTTTCTCATGTATGCAAATAATATATAATTTTGCTAATATATAATTTAAGCTTTCTAAAAAGGTTTCCTTTCAGTACATAGTGTTCTGGATGCTTTTTTAACTTAAGATGTTTCTAAGATTAAGTAAGTTTAACCATTTTTATATGTTTATTATACCTTTGTTATGTTTACTTTAGGAATTATTTCTTTGTATACATTGTCCATTTTATAGGGGTATTCTTTTTTACTGGTGTAGGTAATTTTCAAGATATGTTCTTACTCTAAATTCTCTGATTTTAAGATTTTTTTCTCTTATAAAAGTATCATTTAGAAGTTTTTTTGGTTGATAATTCAGACTAATTGACCTCTCAATTTTATTTTCTGAACTTATTTGTTTTTTAACTTCCCTGTAGGAAATAGTAATTATTGTTTGCTGCTCTAGTTAAAAGGTTATAACAACTTGTTTTATTATTTGGGCATAAACCCCACCCCCACTTACAATTGCTCGTTGCACTGTTTTTACCTGCCCTGTATGGCAGTGTTGCTGCGTGAAAGTTTATCAGAAATGATGCATGAGGACATTCACAATACACCCTCAGTGGCTTTCACACTAGAAAACATTTAAAAATGGTGTTTATGATTTTTCCCCTGGACGTTTTCTGACGGCAGTTTTCATTTCTGAAGGTTTGCCCTTTCTACGGGACTGGAATACTTTAGGCTGGGAATTGCACAGTAGGGTTTCAGAAGGGCTTTGGACGTCTGAGAGAGATGCTGGGCTTTGTTAGGCAAGAAGTCTTCACAGAGATAAAGTGTATCTGTGTGAAAGGGAAGTAAAAGCAATGCCTAGAGCAATAATTTCCAAACTTTCTGGACCTGAGCTCACTCAGACACTTTGAAAGACACCCATTGGCACTTGTAGATAGGAAAAAAGAACTTAATTGTATCAAAAAACTACAAAAGAACAAAAGAGAAAAAAAAAACCATAAAATATGTGGACACATTTAGTGCATTAAGCTAAGGCATTTTACTTTCAATAGCATCAATAATGCAGGAAAATGGTTAAGTTTTTGATAAGAATCTAGGTTTGCCAGCCTTAAGATGTGGGGGTTTTAAAGACCATCTTGATTCCTATCCCTTGACATTGTCAATGAGCTAAAAGGGAAAGAATGCTGAGCCATGGTCAGCGCTTATCTTTGACTACTCTCATTGAAAGTGAAGCTTGTACAACAGAAAAAGTAACACCGTGGGAATTTTAAGGGGAAGAAATAGAAACTATGGGACTGGAAGAGTGGCTCTTTTAGAATACATAATAGTAGAGATTTGGGGCTAAAAACTACCATCTCTTGTGAGTGCTCATCTGATGTGAGTGCTCAGCCCTGTGTGAAAGTCGTCAGCCAATGCATTACTTCCGGTGGCCGTCGTTCCGGTTCCGGCGTCACCGTCCTTCTCAAGTCTGTCCTCATATGGAACCCGAATCAGCTGTGCTGCACAGGGCACCTCTAATGTTCTTCTATGTGACGATTCTTTCTCCAAAGTTTTTCCGCCTTTTTTTTTCAAATGTTTGAAGAAAGTGGATTGTGCGTGTAGGTTCTCTCCTACGTGGGATGAGCTTGCACAGCCTCTGCCGCTGTATTTATTTGATGTGGTTTGAGGGCCACTCGGCAGCCTTGACATCACTTCCTACGTGCTCCTTCTCCCAGTGCCCTTTGTTCTTTGCTAGATTGTACTTGTCAAAGTGGTCTCTAACTTCCCATGAGTGAATCAGTACGACTGAAACCTATATAACTAAGCACACATTTGAAAGAATCTTACGTGATGTTTTTTCTGTATTATAGATTTCCAACGAGAGATATCTTTTAAATTTCAGATAATGAGAATGACATCCCTCAGAAGTTGACTTCCAGATGAAAGAACCTGCCTGTTTCTTGGCAAATAAGCATGCTTCGTGATGGAGTGTTATGTTTTCTCAACATGTTAAACAGATGCATTTTTATTTTTGTTTTCAGATAGTGGCCAGAACTGTAGTGCCAGTAGTAAAGGTGAACGGCTAAGTGCCAAACTCAGAGCTTTGCCTGGGACAGACGAGCCTTATGAAAGCAGCAGTCACAGAGAAATAGGCAAGTGCCCCTGCTCCCACCCAGCCCCACAGGTACACCAGGCCCGAAGACGGGTGAGATGGCAAAAACGTAGAATTGGGCCTTAAGAATTTCGTACATATGGACGAAATTTAAATGACTTGGAGAGCACTTCTGTTCACCCTTAGTTGTTTGGTTTTGATTATGAAACTAACTGACTTCACTTTTGTTTTGTTTTTCATATCACTCTGCTGTAACCATCTGTTTGGAACCTAGATGCCTCCTATGTGGACCCACTTGGCCCTCAAGCAGAAAGACCGAAGACTGCAGCCAAGAAAAGAATCGACGAGGACGATTTTGCCGATGAAGAGTTAGGAGATGATTTACTTCCAGAATAATACACACATTATATGTTATTTATTAAAGGACAGAAACTGCCTTTTGAGACAACACTAATGTTAAACCCTGGGTCAAATATACAAACTTTAATTTTGTACACTTTAAAGGCTTTTATATAAGTGTATTCTGTTCTTAAGTTGGGTGTAAGTCTTGTTTTCTTTCCAACGGGATTAAAACATGTGAAACGAATCCTTTAGGCCCATGAGTCCCTCACCCTTTTGAAAACATTGACCCCCAGTAAGAAATGAATTTCATTGCACAACCAAGTACCCCATACACACACGTGTGTGTGTGTGTGCGTGTATTCACAAAAATTACCTTTCTTTCTTCAGTGCATGCTATTTTCTATGATTTCACTTAAAAGTGTTACAATGAAAACACTGATTTCATGGGTTGTGGCTTGAAAAATACTGTGCTAGGGACATAGCCTCACTGAATCTCTATTCAAGCTACCTTATTTTGAGTTTGGAAACTACAACTTAGGAATTTTTGCCTGCAGAGGGCGATAACACTATTAAAACAATATGTCTGGGGGCAGTACAGTGAGAGAGAATGCCAA
>PVKM010030430.1:0-17286 GCA_004027735.1 Carollia perspicillata
TTTATACTTGTTCCTATAATCCCCTTCCTTTTTCCCTGAAATTCCCTCCCCTCTCCCCTCTGGATACTGTCATCAATATTTTTTATGTTTTTATTTTATTGAGAGAGAGAGAGAGAGAGAGAGAGAATTGTTGTTCCACTTATTCATGCATTTATTTGTTGATTCTTGCATGTGCCCTGCCCAGGTATTGAACCCACAACCTTGGGGCATTGGGACAATGCTCCTAACCAACTGAGTACATGGCCAGGGCTCAAGCATATTATTTACCATTTTAAGTGTACACTTCAGTAGCATTAAGTATATTCACATTGTTGTGCTACCATCACCACCCATCTTCAGAATTATTTCATCTTCCCAGACTGAAACTTTGTTCCCCATAAACACTAACTCCCCATCCCTTCCAACTGCCACTGTATTTTCTGTCTCTATGGATTTGATTACTGTAAGGACCTCATATCAGTTGAATCATAGAGTATCTGTCTTTTTCTTACTGGTTTATTTCACTTAGCATAATGTCTGTAAGATTCATCCATGTTGTAACATATGTCATGATTTCCTTCATTTTTAAAGATGAATAATATTCCATTGTTTCTGTAGACCACATTTTGCTTATCAGTTGATCTGTTGATGGACACTAGGGTTACCTCCATCTTTGGCTATTGTGAATAATGCTGCTATGAACCTGGCTGTATTCAAGGTGCTGTTTTTGTCAACACAAAAGCCTGTAGTCTATTTTGTTCCTGCTGAATATTTATTAGGTATAAAATGAGCAGTCCAGAACATTTTATGCTTCAACTTCTTTCTCATTATTGAAGGAGATGCTTTGATGGAATTCATCAACCCATATTTCTCTTTTTTCCTTTTCATAAATTACTTTATTGTTGTTCAGTTACAGTTGTCTGCATTTCCCCCCCGCCACTCCCCCTCCCACTCCAGCCAAACCCACCTCCCTCCCTTGCTTCCACCCTCCCCCTTGGCTTTGGCCATGTGTACTTTATAGTAGTTCCTGAAAACCTTTCCCCCCTACCCACCATTGCCTTCTCCCACCTCCCCTCTGGCTATTGTTAGATTGTTCTTAATTTCAATGTCTCTGGTTATATTTTGTTTGCTTTTTTTCTCTTGTTGATTATGTTCCAGTTAAAGGTGAGATCATATGGTATTTGTCTTTCACCACCTGGCTTATTGCACTAAGCATAGTGCTTTCCAGTTCCATCCATGCTGTTGTGATGGGTAGGAGCTCCTTCTTTCTTTCTGCCACATAGAATTCCATTGTGTATGTGTACCACTGTTTTTTGATTCATTCATTTACTGATGGGCATCTAGGTTGCTTCCAACACTTGGCTATTGTAAATTGTTCTGCTATGAACATTGGGGTGCATAGGTTCTTTTAGGTTGATGTTTCAGGGCTCTTATGGTATAATCCCAGCAGTGGAATTTCTGGGTCAAAAGGCAGTTCCATTTTTAGTTTTCTGAGGAAATTCCATATTGTTGTCCACAGTGGCTGCAACAGTCTAAAGAAAACAGCATTAAAATGAAAAGAGAAGCAACTGTATGGGAAAACATATTTGCCAATGATACATCAGACAAGGGTTTGATCTCCAAAATATATAAAGTACTCACATGAGTGTACTCCAGGAAGACAAAAAACCCAATTGAAAAATGGACAAAAGACTTGAACACATGGACTGTATGTCCACTTCTCCAAGGAGGACATACAGAAGGCCCAGAGACATGAAAAGTTGCTCAGTATCACTAGCCACCAGAGAGTAAAATCACAGTGAGATACTGCCTCACACAGGCCAGTATGGCCATCATAAACAAATCAACAAACAAGTGTTGGAGAGGATGCAGAGAAAAGGGAACCCTAGTGCATATTTCCGTTTTCTAAGAACTTTTTCTTCCTACAGAGGCTGGAATTATTCAGCTTTCATTGTGAGTGACTCCACTTCTTCTTGGACACAGCTAACTGGTTAGGGGAAAACCCTGACCAGAGGAAGCAAAGTCATTGGCTGAGATAAGGAAATCAAATTTTTCCTCTTAGAAATTGTCACTCCTGGCTGGGTCAGTTAACTTTGAATACTGGACTTGAACAATATATAAATTCTGAAAATGGATGACAGGAAGGGAGTGGATGTTGGGCCTATCACCCTGCTCTCCAAGGTAGAAAGCAGAAACAGACAATTTCCAAGAGAGAAAACAGTTTAAGCCCTAGGACCGAGAGAAAGACAGGAGACACCCTGTGCCTTTGGCTGGACAGAAAAAGTGATACTCCCAGACAAAGGATTAGAGATGAAACAGAAAGAATCTGTCTTTGGTGCCACTGGTTTTTCTGTTTCTGAAATACTCCCTTTCCCATTCCTCCATTCCATGAGATGCTCACTTTTCCCATCCCAAAAATTTCCCCATTTTGCTTAAGTTATTTTGAATGACTTCTGTCCTCTGTAACCCAATGTGTCAAAATAAATTATTGAGATATAAATTTTTGTTTTGTTTCTCTGCTAGAGGAGAGATAGATTAAAGAGTAATTTGCTCTTTCTGTCCACTTCCTAGAAGAACAGCCACAGTTTTGTTTTTGCTATATTGTTCAAAAATTGCACTAAGTAATGTGGTAGACACATGTGGCCATTGAGTGTTTAATATGTGGTTATTCCAAAATGAAATATGTCCTAAGTATAACATACACACTGTATTTCAATTGCTTAGTATTAAAAACATATAAAATATTCTATTAATAATTATGTATTGATTACATGGTCAAATGATAATATTTTGATAAAATTTGGTTAAGTAAATTATGTTATTACAATAAGTTTTAGTCATTTTGTTTGATTATTTTAATGTGACTATTAGAAAATTGTAAATTAGATATGTGACTCAAATTCTATTTCTCTCGGAAAGTGTCAGTTGAAGGTGTAGGCCAGTATTGAAGTGGAGAGGGGAGTGGTCAGAATTCCAGGAATCCTTCTGAACGAAGCTCCACTCACATCTGTAGTGGACACTCCAGACCAACAATGGGAGTAAGCTGGAGTCACCTCAGAAGTACAAGAGGAGAAAAGGTTTGTGTTGTGGATGGAGAAGGGAATGGTGTAACCCTGGAAGAGAACTGGCACCAAGAAGGTGGAGGGAGATAAGATTCTATGAGTGCAGGAAACATGGGCTCTTCTGCCTTGCAGTGCCCCCAGGAGGCAAACCTCTGACAGGGTGGTGTCTGAATCCTAAAGTTGATCTCCAAGAAGCAGAACTTTGACAGCTATAGTGAGGTCTCTATGTCTGAGCCATAGCTCAATTGAGCCACTGTGGGAAGCATTCCCCAAAACAGATGCCTGATAACCAAGCCCCTGTGGCATCAAAATAAACTATAAAATTTTATACAATCCCATGGGGTGAGGGAAGCAGCCCAGTAGTGACAGATACTGTACATCTCATCTGTCATTTGGGTGGGAGCTCAAAGTAAGAATTCATTTGATTTGATTATAAAAATGAAGAAATGTGAAGTTTTATTCTCCCCAGAACTGCGAACCAAATTCATACCTATTGAACAATAACCTTTGACTAAGGCAGCCACACACCTACAAGTCTTTAGATGTTTATTCAGAGAATCTAAAGTGAACATCCCTGAGCCTCTCTGCATATGGCGGGCTGCAGATCTTCTCACCCATAGCCTCCAACCTGAAGCATCAGGATCTATATGCTCTCCAGCTGGATAGTATGTCTCCTTAGAATTATACTCAGAACTTCTAGGACCCAGGAGAATTCCTAATAAAGCATTAGGCAGTGCTGAGACGCTATCATGAAACCCATATCCTGAAAAAGATCCATTAGGATAATATAGTACTGCTGTCTTGTTCTAAGTGGGAAGAAACCAAAGCCTAGAAGGGAGAGAGGTAGGACTTGCTTCAGGTCATACAGGCAGTAGTCTGATTTCTAACTATAAGATGTCTAGGGTTTATTATTCTGGGCATCTCCAGTGGCCCTACAGCTGGAAGAGCCATTGCAACACTGCAACCTCATGTATTTTCCTTTCCAGTTTACAAGATTCCAGACAGTACCCTGGCCAGGTGACTCAGTTGGGTGGAGTGTCTAGCTGTAACAGAAATGTTACAGGTGCAATTCCCAGTCAGGGCAAATGCCTAGGTTGCAGGCTGATCCCTGGCTAATGCACATAGTCCCCAGTCCAAGCACGTACAGGAGGCAGCCAATTGATGTTACTCTTTCTTTCTTGCTCTCCCAATCTTCCTCTCTTTCTAAAAAGCAATGAAAGAAAAATGTCCTCAGATAAGAATAAAATTTTTTAAAGATTCCAGACACAGTCTTTCCAGTCAGATAATATGCAGATATCTAATTTGAGACATTAAAGCACTACAGAGAGGAAACTGCCTTTACCGGAACTATGCACATGTGCAACATTTTATGAAATTAAGAGGTAACACAGTACACTTGCTATAGCTGCTACCACAAAGACTTAAAAAAAGATAGCTTAAATAATAAGTACCTTGTCTCATGAAACTATATGAACATAAGTGGCCAGTAAGGAGTCTCCTAAGTGCCTATGTCCCAGGATCCTTCCACCTTGGTGATACTATTCCATATGCAATAGATTTCCCTCGACTGTATGATTCACACATGCATTCTAGCGAGTGGGAATGGGGAAAGAAAAAAGGGGGCAGCATATTTCTGTCATTTATAGACATGACCCAGAACTTTTTCTATCTTTTTGGGAAAATGAGCGTTTTCCCCAAGCAAAAATTTTGATGACCTAATTTTACTAATTATATTAGTATTTACTATATTCCAGGTGGTAGAGTTTCACATGCCATCATATTTAATTCTCAAAAGAAGCCTGCCATTGGCTTCTCCAATTTATAGATGATAAACCTGAGATGCAGAGAGATTATGTGTCTTGCCCAAGGTCATTTGCTCAAGTTAGAAAATGAAGAGCTGGGATCTGAACCAGGGCTGCGTGCCTCTTTTCTGCAGCCATGCCACTCTCTAGAATGCTTCCCCCACCTTACATAGCAGATGAGAGAGAAACAGCTCTGGCGGTTTTGACTGAAGGTCCTAGAGCTCTCCTGTACCTGTCACCTCCTCTTTGCTTCCTAAAATACCTCTGTGGATCTCCCAAGCCCCATGAAGCATGGTGTGAAAACCACCACTCTGTAGGGTCTACAGAGCTCTGCCTGGTCTTGTGCTTAAAGGCCTCCCAGGCATCACAGTTAAAGACAAATTAATACCTCAAACTTCCAACCAGTAGGGGAAAAGCAGTGGGTGTGACACAATGAAAAGAATCAAGATGGACTCAGGCTTTGTTGTGTCATCATTTTGAGCTTCAGTTTCCTCAGATATGAGATGGGCATAATGATGTCAACTCCATAAGGGTAATTAATGTGAGGATGAAATAAAATGATGTATGTGAAAGACTTAGCTCTGTGCACTGTACAAACAGTAAGTGCTTACTAAAAGTCCACTAGTGATAGTAGTGAAGGAAGCCTCAGAATTTTCTCGTTTTCTGTACCCATTGTCTCATTGTCTCTCCCCTTTTTCTCTTCTGTCAGCATAAAATGGTAAAAAAAAAAAAAAGAATTAGGTAAATTTGAATGAAAATGCCTACTCTGCCATTAGCTAACTGGGTAAGTCATTTAACCTCTCTGAGCTTCCATTACTGCTTATTCACAAGTGGGAAGTATTTCCTAGCTTATGTTGTGAGAATAAAATTAAATGAAGGATGCTACACAGGAATGAGCCTGCAAACATCTTCTTTCTTTCCTATTTCCTGGGGACTTAGGGGTTGGGACTGTCCCCAACCCCTATGAAATCCACAAGTGTTTGCTTGGAGCAAAGACAACCCAACAACTCCTCACCCCTGGGTTTACTCTTCTTTCCTTCCCACCAGGCTCAGAGACCTCTGACTTCAGTGTCTCTGCTGTGTGACACCCTAACTCATTGTTATGTATTTATCTCTAAACAACAAGGGAGAAAAAGTAGGCTGGCTGTTGACCTAGGCAGATTTTTCTCAGAGACATTCACTGCTCCTCTAGCCAAGCCCAGAGAAGGAAAGATTTGGAGGCTTGGATGAGTTGTCCACAAACTTCTGCCACATACTCTTGGCCCAGGGAAAGGGGGTGGGGGATATCCACAGCTCTGTCACCCAGCTGGCATCATGCAGAGGGGGGTGTGGACTCCTAGAAAAATAGCATGTAAAGGAGGCTTTTCAGAGCCAGTAAGACAATTTACTAGTTCTTTGTACCATCTAAATAATGCCCAATGTCCTCATGATGCTCCCATCATCTCATGAAAAGGAGCTCTGTGAAGACAGACATCCAGGTAGAATCCATTACAATGAGGGGTAATTAGCTGTCATATCTGCCTTTGCCACTGCCATGGGGGTTGAGTCTTCTCCTCTGGCTTCTCACTCTGAAGTGTCTGTCTGTGTAGGGTGGAGGATGGCAGAGGGTGTGGAGCTCTATCCCTGACATGCATTATGGACACTAGACAAAACAACAACAATGAAAAGTATTTCCTGAGTATTCACTGGATGGCTTAACACTTTTCCATGGGTCTTCTCAAGAACTACTCATGCACTCCCCACACCCACTGTATGAGGTAGAAACTTTTATTATGCCCACTTACAGATATGCAAATGGAGGCATAGGAAGACCCCCAACATTTCTCCAGATCACACAGCTAGGAAGCAGCAGAATCTGAATTTGAACATTAGATGTCTGGCTCCAGAGCTTATGCTCTCAAAAACTCAAAAGAATGGCTTCTAGGGCACGCATGTGGAGCCCAAGTTTCCTTAAGTACAAAGATCCTGTCTGGCCAGCAAATATTTTATTCTATCTGTTAGTATTTGGACAGATAAGGATGTGGGATGATGGGTGTTCAAGTAGATCAAACAACACAAGTAAATGGTCAGAGGGCATCATGTAGGTTTAAAAAGTGGACCCAGTGCAGACCACTACATTGAAGAGTCCTAGAGGAAAAGGTTGGTAGGAGAGGGCTCAAGCTCCAGGATAAGAGCAGGTTTTGGGTCACTGGTGTTTTAGAGCAGGAGAGCAGTGATGGAGAGGCTGAGCCCCAAGGTGAGGGGTAGAAAGGAAGTTATAGATGATTCTGTGAAATCTGAGGAGGAATGGACAGTGGAAAAAGAAAGGGAAGAGGAGAGGAAGAAATGAAACCCAGGAACAATAAAACAAGAGATGAGTAAAGAAAAGACAAGGAGGAGGCAGCAAAAGAGGGAAAGAAGGAAACAACTTCCCAGGGTGCCTGGTACATGCATTCTCTCAGTGTTCCCCTTAAGTATAGATAGGGTTCACACATGTGGTGACAGATGCACACTAGAGATAATGTAAGGGGAACCTGGATTGGGATTAAAGAACACAGAAACACATAGTAAGAAATCCATCCTCTTAAATTTCCTTCACTCCTGATTATATCACAAACAACACTTCAGTTTTGTTCCTTCTGATGCCTGCTAATCTTCCTTTCTCTAGAGTGGGCCATGGTAGCTTTTAGTGAACAATGGTAAATTTCATTTGAAAATATTATCTTGTTTTCTTTTTATTTTGAAAGCCAAATATGACAAAGCTCTATAAAAATGATGCCCAAATTGATCAAAGCACCAGTTTTGCACCTTTGGCTACCCTTAACAATAATTTGGGAGTTTAAATATCCTGGTGACCAGTTTATACCAGCAGATATTTTGGTTCAATGGATCCAAGATCAAGCCAAGACATTAGTATTTTTTATGTTCTTATGATAACTCTAAAGATCATGCATAGCTGAGAACCATTGGCTAAATTCGTCAAAGTATCTTATTATCTCACTGAAGTTTTCACATATATGTCATTACCCTGGGGATTAAAACAAAAGTCTCTACCACATACCATTGTTGAGGACCAGGGATCTGGCCTTTATTTGTAATTCAGGTCTATCGTTTCCCCTATAATCATGTCTTCCCTTCACTACAACACCAAGAGGCTGAGCCAAGACTCAGAATCAAGCACTGAAAAGTCTTGCAGGATCCTCTGCCTCAGACACGATCCCACAAAGCTGCCTTACATGAAGATGTTACCATCAATAGTTAGTTATTAATAAAAATGGGAGCACAGAGAATTGAACACTGAGCTTTAAAAACCAAGGAATAAAAACCTGTTTGCGTCACCAGGAAGGTACAGCTTCATACCCAGGAGATCACAGCAATGCTCTAACAAAGGATTTAACACTCCTCCTTTCCCTCTCTGATACCAGACTGGTGGTAGATGTAGGGTGAGATGCTGGAACTTAGAGGTCTGTCACTCTTACTTAGGAAGTTGATTGGCTCTTTTGAAAAAGCACCTTGTATATTCCAATTCCATGCTAATATAATCTCAGGAAAACAAAACTTATCTCTCACTCTCTCACTCTAAGGACCCACACTTGCCCATTTGTTCACTCATTCTCTCTTGTCCAGCAGCACATGACCATGCAGATCTAATAGTTACCAGAGCCCACAGAAGAATTCTTGGGCTCCAAAAGGTGAGATTTAATGTGAAAAAGAAACTCTGGGTGCTGGCTTTTGTTTTGGCATTGCAGAGGACGTGGTTGGACTATTCCCATGGGGGACAGAGAAAGATGAGACATTAGGAACCCAGGGGTCTGTTTCCAGTTTAATAAATCACCTTTCCACACTACACACTGCCATGCATAGGTCCTTGGAATGCTTTCCCCATGATCCCATGGAAGAGCCCGATTTTCACCCACAACAAAGGCATATCAACTTTTCAGTTTTCTTTTTTTTAAGTATATATTATATTTTATTTTTTAAAGACTTTATATATTTATTTTTGGACAGAGGGAGAAAGAGATAGGGAGAAACATCAATGAGTGGTTGTTTCTCACATGCACTCCACCATGGACCCTGGCCCACATCCCCCTAACCCCTTAGTTCATGTCCATGGGTTGTACATATAAGTTCTTTGGCTTCTACATTTTCTACACTATTCTTAATGTCCCCCTGTCTATTTAGTACCTACCATTTATGCTTCTTATTCACCGTACCTTTCCCTCCATTCTCCCAATCTCTCCCTGCTGATAACCCTCCATGTGATCTCCATTTCTGTAAGCCTATTACTGTTTTAGTTGTTTGCTTAATTTGTTTTTGTTTTTGTACTTTTAGTCTCAGTTGTTGATACTTGTTTGTTGTCATTTTACTGTTCATAGATTTGATTATCTTCTTTTTCTTAGATAAGTCCCTTTAACATTTCATATATTAAGGGCTTGATGATGATGAACTCCTTTAACTTGTTCTTACCTGGGAAGTACTTTATCTGCCCTTCCATTCTAAATAACAGCTTTGGTAGATAGAGTGATCTTGGATGTTGGACCTTGCTTTTCGTGACTTTGAATACTTCTTCCCAGCCCCTTCTTGTCTGTACAGTTTCTTTTAAGAAATCGGCTAATAGTCAGTCCTATGGGCACTCCTTTGTAGGTAACTCTCTCCTTTTCTCTTGATGCTTTTAAGATTCTCTCCTTATCTTTAATCTTGGCTAATGGAATTATGATGTGCCTTGGTATGTTCTTCCTTGAGTCCATTTTTTTGGAACTCTCTGAGCTTTCTGGACTTCACAGAAGTCTACTTTCTTCATGAGACTAGGGAAGTCTTCTTTCATTATTTGTTCAAAAAAGTTTTCAACTTCTTTCTCTTCCTCTTCTTCTGGCACCCCTATAATTCCAGTGTTAGAATGTTTAAAGTTGTCCTGAAGATTCCTAAGACTCTCCTCATTTTTTTGAATTCTTGTTTCTTCATTCTCTTATGGTTGAATATATTTCTTACTTCTGTACCAAACCATTAATTGAAATCATGGTGTCTTTCTCTTCCCTCTAGGTTCCCTGTATATTTTTCTTTATTTCAATACATAGCCTTCACTTTTTCCTCTATTTCTGTGGCTATACTCAACCATTTCTGTGAGCATACTGATTACCAGTGTGTTTGAACTCTGCATCTGATATGTTGGCTATCTCTTTGTTGCTTAGTTTTTTTCTGAAGCTTTCATTTGTTGTTTCATTGAGCTATATTTCTTTATCTTGGCATATCTGTTACATTGTAAGGGGCAGAACCTTAGGTATTGGCCAAGGTGGGGCAACCCATGTGGCTGTGTTGTAATGCCATATGTGGGGGAGGGTCAGAGAGGGAATAATGCTACTTGCTCGGCTCTTCTTCCACTTTCAGTCACTTCTTCCACTACCCACAAGCAAATTGGGCCATTCTGGTGCTGATTCCTGCATTGGTGGGATTGTGTACAATCTAGGACCCAGTGGGTCTCTCCAATGAACTCTCCTGTGAGGCTGGGAGTTTCTCCTACCATCCCAACCCCCACAGAGTTTTACAGCCAGAGGTTTTGAGGCTTTCTTTTCCTGTACTGGAACCGTGGTTTGCATGGTATGATTTCCTCCACAGTTGTTCCCCCTGGTTTATCCACACACAAATGTGGGACCACCAGCTCCTGCCTCACCCACCTGTTTCTCCAGGTGTCGCCTTCTCACATGTCTTCTCCCCAGCTGGCCATCTCCACCCCTCCTACCAGTCTGGATGAATATTTCTTCTTTAACTCCTTGGTTATCAGACTTCCATACAGTTTAATTTTCTGGCAGTTCTGGTTATTTTTTGGTTTTTAAATTTGTTGTTTTCCTTTTGGTTATGCAAGGAGGCAAAGTGTATCTACATATGCCTCTATCTTGGCTGGAAGTCTAAACTTTTCAGTTTTCTATCCTGAGCCATGCTGTTTTGCAAATGCCCATAGCACCAGCTCTGGCAGCATCACAATTTAACCAGCCTCACTGAGGTGTCTGGGGAATCCCATGTATAATTCCCAGTCTGTCTCAGTCCATTTATGCCAATGGAGGAAAGCTGATATATGTTATAACTTTAATTAAGCCCACATCAGTTCCAAGTGCTCTCTTTACATGGAGTGTGTAAGGAGTCTCTGAAATATAAGACAGTTGACAAGGTGTGGGTCACCTTGGATCTCACCATATCAGACTTAATTAGCCTCTTCTTACTTGTGCTCCTGCCAACATCAGTCTAGGCTGGTGGGGCCCCAAGAATGCATTTATTCTTTCTGTAAACCAGGGCCAAGTTTTTACCCAAAGGATGTCAATTCCTAAGGATGTCAGTACCTGAGACACATTCATCTGCAAATAAGGAACTATACCTTTAAATGCCTGTAGGGGACCACATAAGAAACTAAGTGAATAAAGCATGTCAGGGTAGGTGCCATAGAAATAGCAGAGACTGTGGCATACTGAAGAGTAATGCTAAGGAAAAACCAGAAATGGCTCCAGCCACCTGTTGCCTGGAAAAATTGGGGTGTAGGGTAGCCAGTTTTCTGATATGTTTAGGAAAGAAACCTTCTCATATTACTTACAGTAAAATCCAAAGTCCTGAAAGTAGCTTACAAGGACCTCATGATTTGCACCCTTTCCTTTATATCTATGGCTTCATTTTCTACCACTCCTACACATCCCACAGAGAAAGGGTTATGTGAAGACACAGTTAGAAGGTGGCTGTCTGCAAGCAAAGGAGAAGGGTTCCAACAGAAACCAATCATGCAAGCACCTTGATCTTGGACTTCCAGCAAGGTCTGCAAGATATGGTAATGGGTTTGATTTAAGAACAGGAAAAAAAAGTGAAGGAGAGAGTAACACAAGTATGAAAAAATGGCAATGAGTAAGAACCTATAAATCTGTAAATGTAAATGGAATAAATGCCCCAATGGAAAGACACACAATAGCAGAATGAATAAGAAAACATGACCCACATATATGCTGCCTGCAAGAGACCCACCTCAGAACAAAAGACCTAAACAGACTGAAAGTGAAGGGCTGGAAACAAATATTCCAAGCAAATGGACAGGAAAATAAAGCTGGGGTAGCAATACTCATATCAGACAAAATAGACTTCAAAAAAGCCATAAAGACAGACCCAAAAAGTCACTTCATACTACTCAAGGGAAGAATCTATCAAAAAGACATAAACATTGTAAATATATATGCATCCAAATACATAAAAAAAGTCTTGGAGAACTTCAAGAAAGATATTGACAGCAATACAAATATAGTGGGGGAATTTAACACCCCACTGTCAAAATTGGACAGAACTTCCAAACAAAATATCAACAAAGATATCGTGGCATTGAACAATGCCCTAGATGAAATGAACTTAACAGATATATATAGAGCCTTTCATCCCAAAGAAGCAAAGCACATAGTCTTTTCAAAGACACATGTAACAGTTACAAAGATAGACCACATAATAGCACACAAAACAAGACTCAAAAATTCAAGAAAATTGAAATCATATCAAGCATTTTCCTTGACCACAAGGGACTGAAACTACACAACAACATTAAGGGAAAAAAAAAACCCAAAACACACAAACTCATGGAGATTGATTGGTATGCTATTAAACAATGAATGGGTCAAGAATGAGATTAGTGAAAAAATAAAAAATTTCTGGAAACAAATGAAAATGAACTCACAACAATCCAAAAGTTGTGGGACACAGTGAAAGCAGTGCTGAGAGGGAAGTTCACAGTGATACAGGACTATCTAAAAGCAAATGGAAACATTTCAAATAAACAACCTAACCTTATACCTACAAGAACTCTGGGAACAACGCGAAGACAGCCCAGAGCAAGTAGAAGGAAAGAAATAATCAAGATCACAGTAGATTAAATAATATACAGACTAAAAGCACAACTCTAAGGATCAATGAATCCAGGAGCTGGTTCTTTGAAAAGATAAACAAAATCAACAAGCTTTTAAGCAGGGTCGTCAAGAAAAAAAAAGAGAGAGGACCCAAAAAAACACAATCAGAAGTTAAAGAGGAGAGATTACAACTGATATCACAGAAATACAAAGGATTGTAAGAAATTACTACAAAAAACTATATGCCAAGAAATTTGAAACTCTCTCTCCCTCTCTCCTTCCCTTCACCTCTAAAGATAAATAAATAAAAAAATCTTAAAAAAACCCAACAACTCCCAACACATGAAGGCCTTGGACCAGACAGTTTCAGAGGAGAATTTTACAAAGCATTTAAGGGAGAGCTATCCCCATCCTCCACAGATTATTCCAAAACATTCAAAAAGATGAAAGACTCCCAAACTCTTTTTATGAATTCAGCATCATCCTAATCCTGAAACCAGATAAAGGTATAACGAAGAAAGAAAACTACAGGCCAACATCACTGATGAACATAGATGATAAAATCCTCAACAAAATATTGACAAATTGCATCCAGAAATACGTTAAAAAGATCATACACCATGATCAAATGGGATTCATCCCAAGGGTGCAAGGATGCTACAATATTCACAAATCAATAAACATAATACACCACATAAACAAAATGGAAGATAAAACTCACATGATCACATCAATAGATGCAGAAAAAAAAACATTTAATAAGGTATAGCACCCATTTATAATAAAAACCCTCAGCTAAGTGGGAATAGAGGGAGCATTTCTTAACATAATGAAGGCCATATATGAGAAACCTACAGCCAACATAATACTCAATGGACAAAAATTTATAGCTTTCTAACTAAAATCAGGAAGAAGACAAGGATGCCTGCTTTCACCATTCCTATCCAACATAGTACTGGAATCCTAGCCACAGCAATCCGACAAGAAAAATAAATAAAAGGCATCTAAATTGGAAAGGAGGAAGTAAAACTGCCATTGTTTGTAGATGTCATGGTAGTGTACGTACAAAATCCTGTAGACTCCACCAAAAAACTACTCAAACTAATAAATTAATTTAGCAAAACAGCTCATACAAAGTCAATACTCAGAAATTAAGGGCAGTTTTGTACACTGACAATAAAATATTAGAAACAGAAATCAGGGAAAAATATTCTGTTTGCTATAGCAACAAGAAAAATAAAGTACCTAAGAATAAACCAAGGAGATAAAGGACCTGCACTCAGAAAACTATGTAACACTGAAGAAAGAAATTAAGGAAGAAACAAATGGAAACATGCACCATGCTCATGGATTAGAAGAATTAACATAATCAAAATGGCCATACTACCCCCAAAATGTATAAATTCAATGCAATCTCTATTAAAGTACCAATGACATATTTCACAGATATAGAACAAACATTTCAGAAATGTATATGGAACTATAAGTGACCCCGAATAGCTGCAGCAATTTTGAGAAAGAAAGACAAAGCAGGAGGGATCAAACTAGCTGATATCAAAGTGTCTTAAAGGGCCACTGTAATCAAAATGACCTGGTAGTGGGATAAAATAAAAAACAGATAGACCAATGGAATAGAACAGAGAGCCCAGAAAAAAACCCAAGTCTTTACAGTCAACTAATATTTGACAAAGGGGGGAGAACCATAAAAGGGAATAAAAATAGCCTCTTCAACAAATGATGTTAGGAGATTTGGACAGCTACATGCAAAAAAATGAAACTTGATCACCAACTTACACCATATACAAAAATAAATTCAAAGTGGATAAAAGACTTAAATATAAGTCATAACACCATAAAAGTTCTAGAGGAAAACATTGGCAGGAAAATCTCAGACATTCCACCCAGAAACATCTTCATTGATATGTCCCCTAATACAAGGGATATAAAGGAAAGAATAAAGAAATGGGACCTCATCAAATCAAAAAGTTTCTGCATGGCTAAAGAAAACAGCATTAATGTGAAAAGAGAACCAACTGCATGGGAAAACATAATTTCCAATAATACCTCAAACAAGGGTTTGATCTCCAAAATGTATAAAGAACACACACAAGTCCACTCCAGGAAGAGAAACAACCCAATTAAAAAATGGGCAAAGGAGTTGAACAGATACTCCTCCAAGGAGGACAGACAGAGTGCCCAAAAACATATGAAAAGATGTTCAGCATCACTAGCCATCAGAGAGATGCAAATGAAAACCACAATGAGATACCACCTCACACCGGTCAGAATGGCCATCATAAACAAATCAGCAAACTAGTGTTGGAGAGGTTGTGTAGAAAAGGGAAATCTAGTGCCTGTTGGTGGGAATGCAGACTGGTGCAGCCATTGTGGAAAACAGTATGGAATTTCCTCAGAAAGCTATAACTGGAACTGCCTTTTGACCCAGCAATTCCACTGCTAGGATCATATCCTAAGAGCCCTGAAACACCAATCCAAAAGAACCTATGCACCCCAATGTTCATAGCAGCACAATTTACAATAGCCAAGTACTGGAAGTAACCTAAGTGTCCATCAATAAATGAATGGATCAAAAAACTATGATACATTTACACAATGGAATACTACACAGAAGAGAGAAAGAAGGAACTCCTACCCTTTGCAAATGTGTAGAGGGAACTGGAGAACATTATGCTTAGTGAAAAAAGCCAGGTGATGAGGGACAAATACCATATGATCTCACCTTTAACAGGAACCTAATCAACAAAGAAGAAAAGCAAGCAACATATAACCAGAGACATTAAAATTAAGAACAATCTGACAGTAACCAGAGGGGAGATGGAAGGGGATAACAGGGGCAAAGTTGGGAAGGTTTTATAGAAATAACTATAAAGGACACATAGACAAAACCCAGGGTGGGTGGGAGTCAGGGGATTGTGGGGAGCACGGCTGTGGTGGGGGTAAGAGGTGGGGGTAAATGCAGACAAGTGTATTTGAAAAACAATAAAATAATTTTAAAACAGAACTTTATTTCAGAAAAAAAGAATGCGTGCTCTACTTCCTTGTAATGAAAGATTCTACATATATATTTGTCAAGTCCATTTGTCTAGGGCATTGTTCAATCCCAAAATATCCTTGTTATATTTTGTTTGGAAGATCTGTCCAATTTTGACAGCGAGGTGTTAAAATCCCCTAGTATAAGAGGGTTGCTATCTATACCTTTCTTGAAATACTCCATGATTTTCTTTATATATTTGGGTACTTATATGTTAGGTTCATATAGATTTTGAATGTTTATGTATTCTTCCTTTGAGTATTATGAAGTGTCCTTCTGGGTCTCTTTTTATGGCCTTTGTGTTGAGTCTATTTTGTCTAATATAAGTATTGCTACTCCAGATTTTTTCTTGTCCATTTGCCTAGAATATTTTTTTCCAACACTTCACTGTCAGTCTAGGTAGGTCTTTTGTTCTGTGGAGGGTCACATGTAGGCTGTATATGTGTGAGTCACTTTTCTTATCCATTCAGCTACCCTATATCTTTTGTTTGGGGCATTTAACCCACTAACATTTAAGGTTGTTATTGATAGGTATTTAGTAATTTTCCCCCTTTGTACCTATGTTCCTCTCTCTCTCATTTTTTTCTTTCCTCCTCTTATAGCAGTCCCTGTTGCATATCATGCAGTGCTGGTTTGGTGGAAGTATTTTTTTTTGTCTAGGAAACTGCTTATTTCTCCTTCCTTTTTAACTGACAGCCTTTCTGGGTAGAGTAGTCTTGGTTGCATGCCTTCGTTTTTCATTACTTGAAATATTTTTTGCCATTCTCTCCTGGCCTAAAGTGTGTTTGTTGAGAAGTCAGCTGCTATCTTTATCAGATCTTCCTTATATGTTACTTTTTGTTTCACCTTTGCTACTTGTAAGATTCTTTGTTTGTCTTTAAACGTTGGCTTCTTAATTATGATGTGTCTTGGAGTATGCGTCTTTGGGTTCATCTTAATTGGGACCCTCTGTGCTTCCTGAATGTGTGTGGTTTTTCCCTACTGCAGGTTCAGAAACTTTTCTGTCATTTTTTCAAACGGTGTTTCTATCCCTTGCTTCTTTTCTTCTGCTGCTATTCCTATGATTAAAATATTGTTTTTCATGTTGTCTTGGAGTTCCCTTAAGCCAGGGATGTCAAACTCATCTTCACCAGGGGCCACATCAGCCTCATGGTTTCTTTCAAAGGGCTGAATATTATTTTAGGACTGTATAAATGTAACTACTCTCTAACAAGTTAAGTGAGAGCTCAACACTGCTGCCAGTTAGAAACAAGGTGCAGGGCTGATTAAAACAAGGTGGAGGGCCAGATTTGGCTCATGGGCCTTGTGTTTGCCACCTGTTCCTTAAGCTATTTTCATATTTTTTTAGTCTTTTTTTATGCAGCTCCTCTACTGTGTATTTCTTTCTACATTGTCTTCCAGCTCACTAATTAGCTCACTAATTCAGTCCTCTGCCTTGTCTAGCTTGCTTGTTATTCCTTCTAGTATGTTTTTTATTTCAGAAACTCTATTCTTCATTTCTTCCTGGTTCTTATTTATAGTTTCTATTTCCTTTTACATACTATTGTAGT